>BQNB010067419.1:0-34204 GCA_026074375.1 Tanacetum coccineum | reverse complement strand
CCACCAGCTTAATAAACGTTATATAATTGTTAAATAAATAAAGTTACTTTGGTTTTTGCGATTCTTAGTTTAAATCCCTTAGTAGAGATTCCTTCTGGAGAAATTAAGGTACACATCGAGGTTTTGTCAGTGTTGTGGGGAAATAGACTCCTGGACCATGGTCGGCTCACATACCGATGTAGCAGTTGTTAAAAGACCGCAAGACTTAAAATTTGGCTATAATAATAATAATTATTATAAACCGAAGCCGAAATAAGACTTCTGGATCATGGTCGGGATGTTGCAGCCTTCTAAAGGACCGAGGTTTAATAATGTTGCAATAATAATAATAATAAAGCCAAATTTCGACTCCGGGGTTATCTAAATAAAGCCTCCGTCTCTGGACTCGTAGTCGGATGAAATAAAAAGGATAACCCCTAAATCATGCGAAATTAGAACCTTAATGTGGACCTTATTCTCACCATATCGTCTCTTTAGGAAATGATTTCAAACTAATTGTGGTCTAAACCGGGTTTACTTTATATTAATAAGGGCATAATTTATTTGTCACCAATAATAATAATAATAAATTCTTGAGATACAAAATTAGGAATAAGGGAGGAAAAGTAAGTACACAATTAGCTTTGATGAGTAGTATTAGCATCATAACTTGTATTTTACAATGATCTTGTTTTTAAGCTTGGCTTAGAGAAGTGAAAGTCGGGGACGATGAATTTATCCATTTGGACACTTTTTGTGCTTTTTGTTCCATGATCCTAAAAGTTATCAATGAATAATGAAAGCAATACAATATGTCACACATGAATAAGTTGTAAGTTGGAAATTATGAAAATCATATTTAAATAATAATAATAATAATAATAGTTAAAACAGGGGTGTTTGCGAATTAAATAATCTTTGAACCTTTTAATGGACCTTTTCTGTTCTTGTTTGATTGTGAGGGGGTCATAAGCTAAAAGGGGATAAATTTATTTCCGGGTTTGTTTTATTTACATTGCGTGTGAGACCAGCAATGGCTTAGTGTGGGGGAATTTGATATTTGCTATAACATACATCTTTTGTACCCCGTAAAACACTATTAATTGGACTAAAAATGCTAAAATATGCTTTATTATATTGCAAATATGTTTGTTTGGTATTTTTTTTATGTCTTGCAGGTAAAAGGATTAAAAACAATGCAAAAACGGGAATTACCGGGCTTAATTTGGTCAAGTTTAATTATTACTCAAAGCCAAGACAAAGTTAGAAAAATGCCCAAGCCTTCCAATGGAAAGAGCACGTGAAAACGAGTCCAACGGTGCCTTAATTGCTTATTGGGCCGGCCCGTAACCCATTTATATGGGCCGGGTCAGCCCATATATTTACTAGCCAAAAAGTAGCCCAAGCCCAAATTATGAATCAATTACCCGGCCCATGTATGATGCGAAATACTTACAAATGAAATGAACATTGAAATATTAGAATGAAGGCCACGTGCTCCAAATTAATTCCCAATATCACATGTGCCTCCCCACTACCCTTTTTGTTGGCCATTATCCATCTGACATGTGGCGGAGCTAAAGTTATACTCATTCAATTTATTTCCAATTTGCAAATTGACAAAATGATCCAACAGACAGTATGTACTGCGTAGCATTTAAGCAAATTTAAGTCCACGTGGCAATCAAGGAGCGGCTGGATCAAGTCTGGCATTTCGCGATCCGAGGGAGCTCAAATAATGAGCAATGATTGGCTCAATAATGATACCAATGAGTGGACGAAATTTACAAGATTACCCCCCAATTGGCTATTTAATCTTCTCGCTCCCCTCAATTTGAGGTGGGTAGGTAGTTAGTTTTTATATTTTTTAGTTTTAGCTTATAGCTTATTTTTTTAGTTTTGTAGTAGCTTATTTCTCACTTCTGGCTTATTGTATCAAGTTTATTTCGCAAGCTTATTGGGATATTGTATTAAGAATGGTTTGAAGTTTATTAAAAATCTCGGTTTGCTTATTCTTTTGCTTATTCGGTCATTTAGCTTTCTTTTCGTGCTAGCTTATTGTATAAACTGTTTTTCCTGCTTATTCTCTCGGCTTATTATTATCAAAAGTTCTTAAAGGCCTAGATAATGACTCCTATAAGCTCTCAAAGCTCTTTCGATTCATTCTCAAGAGTTTTTAAGCACTTTTTGATATAATAAGCTCTAATAAGTTCAGATCTGGCTTATTGTCGTTCTTAATTAGTTTTAGATTTATTAGAAGCTCTTATTTTCAGATAATATAAGCTTCTAAATAGCTTATTGCATTTCATTTGAGCTTATATTGCTGTTTTTAGAAGCTTATTTCTTAAGTTGTTTTCAAAAAAAAAATTAGCTTGCAACTCTTTTTAGTTCTAATCGCAAAAAAAAATTTAAAACTGATCTAGCTATAATTTAATCTCATAATGTGCTTAATTCTTTTCAAGTCAGCTTATTGATTAGTGGTTCATTTCGTAGCTAAAGTAGCTTATTTAGTTTTGATCTGGCTTAATCAATGCTTGTTTTAGTTCTTTTGAAATAAGGATTGAGCAAATTGTTTGGTTAGACTGGTGCTAAAAATTCCATCTTGTTGGGACTTAGTTTTAATTGTTGAATCTGAGGATAATAAATTAATTGGGCCTATTCTATTTGGTATTCATGTGGGCTTGCGTTGGTGTGTGAATTCATAAGGCCAATTGGTCAGTAAAGAGAAAATTCAATTTGAAATGTGTTATTGATTGTTAACTGTTTTACTATAACAGTTTTGTGTTTTAATTTTGACTTTTGGTACCGGTCATCTCATGAGGCGTGGAGCTTAAGGGTTTATTTAGCTAGACCGAATTTGATTATTTGCTTTAGCTAAATAAATCGGGTGGTTTTCGTTAAATTGCGGCTCTTCAATTTTGGTTCTATTTTCTAATCTCTTTTCAATACTTAGAATAGTTTTATTTTATCGTTCCATAAAATATTTGCGTATTTGATTTTTGCCATGCTTAGTGTAGATTTATTTTTGTCGTTAAATGCTATGTTTGTTAAATTGAATTTCGTTATGAGTAGTGAGTAGTTTAACTTTTGTTTGCTAAGTGATTAGTGATTTGAAATTTATGTGCGGTTTTAAAAAGGTTTAAAAAATATAGTCATTAGAATTTTCAAATTTACATAACCGTCATTTACTTTTAATGCAATTTAAATACTTGTCATTTATTTAAAAAAACATTTTACTTTACTTGTTATTTAATTTCTTGAAACTTGTTTTCTAAGGATTTTAATTTGTTAAACCTAAGCCCGCACTTAAGGAACATTTCACGTCACTTAGCAAGCATATTTGTCATTTATATCTTTTAGATCAATTTTAGTTTAATCTTTTAGTTTTTAATCTTAGAATTAATATTAGTTTAATTTTTAGTATAAAAATAGTTTAAAACCAAAACCAAAAACTTGAATGATAATCAAGCTCGATTTACAACTTGAACGTAGATTTCCATTCACCTCTCACCGAGGAAAACGATACCCGTGTTGGTTACTTATTATTCTTTCCTAAGAATAATTTGTATGATACTTAGCTTAAGTATACGTATATGTATTTTCTATAAATATATATATTATACACTAGCTTATAAACCCGCGAATTTCGCGGGTAGCTAAATAAAAGTTTTGTTTATAGACAAAGAATATTCATTTGTGATCTTGTAGGTACTTTACGAATAAATTATATCCAAAATAGATGTATTTCACATAACAAATCAGTTTCGAAAGCATGAATATTGAGTAGTAGCTAGTCGTATTATAACCACTTCTCATAACTGAACATAAAAATCCATTAGCTCTACAAACAACATGTTGAAGAAATATCAAGTAGGATACCCGTCAAAGAGCACAATAGTAAACAAATTAGTGAATTGACCCGTTATTTCCATTTAAATATCTATATAAATGATTCACGTATTCATGTAATCAAATTAAACTCTAGATACATCAACTGTGTAAACTATAATACAACTTATATCGACCGATTAATTAGAATATTTCTAAATTAAAACCCTAAAAATCATTGAGACGAGATTACAAAAAATTAAAGGGGTCCATAAAGCGGTCTAAGGACATTGACGAAAGAGCCTTGTATGTAACATATTCTTGTTAAGGCAAGTAAACATCTTTTTAAGTAGTAGAAAATATAATTTTGTTAATTTGTCATTAACTAAAAGCCAAACAAAACACTATTAAGATATTAAATGAAACAAAAGAACATAAATAATATCTCAAACTCCCGTTAAAGGTTAGCCAAACAAACACATCGGATATGATGTACACCCATACATTATACAATAACGTTTTTAAAAAAGTAAGTCACATATGAACAAAAAAGTATCAAAACAAAGTTATAGGATTGATATTTTAGTTGATTTGAAGCATCCTTATTATTGTACAAATTAATGTCACAATTATAATATATAAGTTCGAATATAAAGAAAAACAAAACACTCAATACATTTCCTTAAAATTTGTAGTTGTCGATGGCTCAAATATTAAAAGGTGATAATCTTTGTTGATGATACGCATTTGATATCACACAGCCACCACCAAATGCTTCAATGCAATGAATTAATTTTGTGAAGGAATAATAAAACAAAGGACTATAACTGTAAATTTGAAATAAAGAAGTAAAGTTACTTAATGATGTCATTCATGACATATTTGATACATTAATTTGGATGTCATTAAATGTGGGGGAAAGCAAATGTTGTAGCATATGATTTGAGTCGGAAGGAAAGGGTCAAACCGCTACGAGTAAAAGCTCTGGTTATGACCATTGGCTTAGACCTTCCGTCACGAATCCTTGAGGCGCAGAAGGAAGCTGTTAAGGTTGAAAACATTGAAGCAGAAGATATTGGTGGCATGCTAAAGAGGTTAGAAGCCCGCGTTGATGGAACATTATGTTTGAATAATAGAAGTTGGCTACCATGTTACGGTGACACAAGAACTTTGATTATGCACGAGTCACATAAGTTAAAGTATTCTATTCATCCAGGATCCGACAAGATGTACCATGACCTGAAAATGTTATATTGGTGGCCAAACATGAAGGCTGACATCGCCACATATGTCAGCAAATGCCTAACTTGTGCCAAGGTCAAGGCCGAACATCAGAGGCCCTCTGGTTTATTTGTCCAACCCAATATACCAGAATGGAAGTGGGAAAAGATTACAATGGACTTCATCACCAAGCTACCCAAAACGGCAGCAGGATTCGATTCTATTTGGGTCATTGTTGATCGTCTTACCAAGTCTGCTCACTTTTTGCCAATGAAGGAGACGGATTCGACAGAAAAATTGATGAGGCTGTACATGAAAGAGATAGTAGCAAGACATGGTATATCGGTGTCAATCACCTCCGATCGTGATAGCCATTTCACTTCGAGAGTTTGGTAATCTTTGCATAAAGCATTGGGTACGCAGTTGAACATGAGCACTGCTTATCATCCTCAGACCGATGGTCAGAGTGAGAGGACCATTCAAACATTAGAGGACATTCTAAGAGCTTGCATGATTGACTTCGAGAATGGTTGGGATAGACATCTGCCCTTAGTAGAATTTTCGTACAACAACAGTTATCACACGAGCATTAAAGTTGCACCGTTCAAAGCACTTTACGGTAGGAAGTGTCGTTCGCCTGTTTGTTAGGCTGAAGTTGGAGAGGCACAACTCACCGGACCAGAGATTATTCACGAGACTACAGAAAAGATTTTTAAGATTAGGGATCGCATGCAAGCTGCATGTGACTGACAAAAGAGTTATGCTGACAAGAGGTGTAGACCTCTTGAGTTTGAAGTTGGAGATAAGGTTATGCTTAAAGTCGCACCATAGAAGGGTGTGATCCGATTTGGGAAGCGAGGAAAGCTAAACCCTCGTTATATTGGACCCTTCCAAATCATAGAAAGGATTGGTCCAGTAGCTTACCATTAGGACTTGCCTCAAGAACTTAGTCGAGTACACAACATGTTTCACATTTGTAACCTAAAGAAGTGTTTATCCGATGACACACTTGTCTTTCCTTTGGAAGAGATCCAACTCGACGACAAACTCAACTTTGTTGAAGAACCCGTAGAGATTATGGACTGCGAGGTCAAGCAACTAAAGCGAAGCCATATACCAATCATTAAAGTCCGTTGGAACGCACGTAGAGGCCCAAAGTACACTTAGGAACACGAGGACCAATTCCAGGGAGAAATACCCTCACCTATTCACAAATCCGCGATCTACCACAACATCTTGATTTCGGGACGAAATCGCATAACATGGGGCGGATGTAGCACCTCAGAAAAATAAATAACTTTTGTTCCCTTATGCAAAGTATGTATCGCAAGTCATTTAAAATGTACCGTTACCTTTCCAATAAAAGTTATCCTTCAAGCGGCATACAACATTTTTGTGCTAGCCAATAACGCACATAAATCGTCATTTTATTTACAGATCAAAAAGGGGTACTTTAGAGATCACGTAACGATAAAAATCATATTTTATTTCTATGCCGCACAATCGCACGACTATATTATTTTGTGAACCCGTTCATACTCTAATAAATAATATATAAATGAGCTGATATGTAGACTTTACTAAATAAATAATATGACTTGATGTTGCGTCTCCTAAAAACTCAAATGTGCAAAATCCTATCAAAGTCAATCAATAAATAGTCATTTTTACTTCCATTTAACTTGTCGTAAACCTAACCCCTCATATCTAACACTCAAGTAAACCTTGTTTACCCATGTTACATATACTTTAATAAGTTTTACCCTCAAATTACCTTGAATTCAAGTTTATACCACTTAACTTTACCAATTACCACTTTATACAAAACACTTCACTACCACCCATACTAACCATTTACATTTACAAAACACACTCGTTATTACCTTTCATTAACCATTTACATTTACCTTGGTAACATGTTTTTACATCACAAAATCTTATTATTAATCTACCATACATTATTTTACAAGTTGCTAGCCTAATAATACCATAATAAGCCCATACTTCCTTACCACCCATACTAAAAACCCTAAAAACCCTCCCATTCATTTATTTTTCATCAACACACTATTCCTTGTGATAATGGCTGAGATTTCATGATCCATGGAAGCTATAAATTCAGCTCTTGAGATACTCAAAGAATTCAGGAAGTGTTAGTCTATGTTAAAGACACATGCCCTTGTCTATCAAAACCTAGTGAAAAGTTAGTGGCTGTCACACCACTGAACAAGGACAAAATAGTTAGATTTGCTGACCCGATCACCTCATCAAGAAATGTTCCTAAACAGACGAATTCTCTTAAATCCCAAGACTCTAACAAACCTTTGTTGCATTCTACAAAAGTAAACTCCACTACTAGTGCTAGCAGATCAAAGCCTTCAGGCAATACAAAGAAAAATAGGATCCCGCGACCATCAAGTAGCAATGAGAAGAATAAAGTAGAAGAACACTCTAGGAGCGTTAATTCTAGAAAGAATAAAATGAATCGTGTTGACAAAACTAAATGTAATGATCATGTCATGCGTTCTGTGTTAAATGCGAATTTTGTTGCTGAACCTATCAGTAATACACTTGTTAAGCATTCTGTAAGAAATGCTAAGTTTGAATCTATGTGTGCTATTTGTAACAAATGCTTGTTCGATGTCAATCATGATATATGTGTTATTGATCATGTGAATGATGTGAATGTGCGTTCTAAACCTAAATCTAAACGTATCAAAAAGAGAAAAGAATATAAACCTACAAGAAAAGTGTTTACTAAAACTGGATATAGTTGGAAACCTACAGGAAGGATCTTTACTATAGTTGGAAATAGGCGCCCTTTAACTAGGATTACCTCGAAAATAATGCCTCCTAAGGAATCCACTATTGCTCCAGTAATAACATCAGACCTTAAGGTATACAGTAGAAGGCCAAAAACTTTAAGATCTGTTGGTTCCAGTAGCAAAACTAGAAGTGTAGAATCTATTACTTCTAACACTAAGGAACCCAATCCATCTTAGGGATCTACTCTTTCCGATACATCTTATTCTCTTATTGATGACAGGTCGTCTAAATTGTTCTGTGATATTTGGACTCCGGGTGCTCCAAGCATATAACCGGAAATCGCTCTCAGCTCATGAACTTTGTTAGTAAATTTCTAGGAACAGTTAGATTCGAGAATGACCAAATTGCAAAGATTATAGGGTATGGTGACTATCAGCTGGGAGACATAATTATCTCAAGGGTATACTACGTCGAGGGGCTTGGACATAACTTGTTTTCTGTTGGACAATTTTGTGACGCGGATCTTGAAGTTGCTTTTCGTAAAAACACTTGCTTTATTCGGAATTTAGAAGGTGTTTATCTCCTTTCAGGATCCAAAGATACAAATTTATACACAGTTTCTCTTGATGACATGCTAAAGGCATCACCGATCTGTCTTTTATCCAAAGCGTAAAAGACTAAGAGCTGGTTATGGCACCGTCAGTTATCGCATCTTAAATTTGGAGCTCTTAACAAGATAGCTAAAGACGGTCTTGCACGAGGCATTCCAAAACTTAAATTTCAGAAAGATCATCTATGTTCAGCATGTGCATTATGAAAAAGCAAGAAATCTTCTCATCAACCCAAAGCTGAAGACACTAACCAAGAGAAACCCCATCTTTTGCATATGGATTTGTGTGGCCTAATGCGTGTGGAGAGTATTAACGAGAAAAAGTATATATTGGTGATTGTTGACGATTACTCACGATTTACTTGGGTTAGATTTTTGAGGTCAAAGGAGGAAGCTCCTGAGGCCATTATCAAATGCTTCAAAAATATTCAAGTTCGTTTGAATGCCACAGTCCATAATGTTTGAATAGATAATGGAACCAAATTTGTCAATCAGACACTTCGTGAATTCTATGAAAATGTCAGCATCTCGCATGAAACATCTGTTGCTCACACTCCTCAATAGAACAACGTTGTCGAAAGGTGAATCCATACTCCTATAGAAGCTGCTCGTATAATGTTGATATTTTTAAAAGCTTTTTTATTTCTATGGGCTGAATCAATCAATACAGCTTGTTACACCTAAAGCCGTTCCCTGATCCGTCTCCGATATAACAAAACTCTATATGAGCTGATGCAAGACAAGAAGCCGAATTTATCATTTCTTCATGTCTTTGGTTCACTCTATTATCCGACCAATGACAATGAAGATTTGGGTAAACTCGATGCAAAGGTCGATATTGGTATTTTTGTTGGGTACGCGCCTGCAAAGAAAGCTTTCAGAATCTATAACCGAAGAACCTGGAAAATTATGGAAACAATTCATGTATCGTTTGATGAGCTGACAACAATGGCTTCTGAACAATTCAGTTCAGGACTCGGGCTTCAATCTATGACTCCTGCTACATCCAGTTCAGGACTCGTTTCAAACCCTGTTCTTCAACAACCTTGTAATCCACCAAAAAGAGATGATTGGAATCTTTTGTTCCAACCCATGTTCGATGAATACTTTAATCCTTCAACAATTGCTGATTCTCCAGTTCCAGTAGCTGCTGCACTAAGAGCTGTTGATTTAGCCGATTCACCTGTGTCTATGTCAATTGACCAAGATTCTCCATCAACAAGTATTCCATCAACATAAGAAAAAGAACAGTCTCCAATTATTTCCCAAGGTTTTGAAGAATCACCAAAAACACCATTGTTTCATGATAATCCACTTCATGAATCTATTCATGAAGACTCGACTTCTCAAGGATCGTCATCTAATGTGAGACCAATCCACACTCCATTTGAACACCTTGGTAGATGGACTAAGGATAATCCTATAGCAAATGTAATCGGAGATCCTTCACGCTCTGTCTCCACCAGAAAGCAACTTGAAACTGATGCCATGTAGTGTTACTTTGATGCCTTCCTAACTTCTATCGAACCAAAGAACTTCAAACAAGCAATGACCAAACCGTCATGGATCAATGCAATACAAGAAGAAATTCATTAATTTGAAAGATTAGAAGTTTAAGAATTGGTGCCATGTCCAGATAAAGTCATGTTGATCAAACTCAAATGGATTTATAAGGTCAAGACAGACGAATTTGGAGGGGTACTAAAGAATAAGGCTAGACTAGTTGCTCAAGGATTCAGACAAGAGAAAGGAATCGATTTCGAGGAATCATTTGCACCGGTTGGAAGAATAGAGGCCATCCGTATCTTTGTAGCAAATCTCGCCCACAAGAATATGACCTACCAGATGGACGTCAAAACGGCTTTGTTAAATGGTAAGCTCAAAGAAGAGGTCTATGTTTCTCAACCAGAAGGATTTGTTGATCAGGACAACCCATTGCATGTGTACAAGCTCAAAAGGCCCTTTACGGTCTCAAACAAGCTCCACGTGCATGGTATGACATGCTGTTAAGTTTCCTCATTTCACAACACTTCTCCAAAGGTGCAGTTGATCCAACACTCTTCACACGGAAAGCAGGAAACGACTTATTACTGGTACAAATTTATGTTGACGATATAATATTTGCATCCACTAATACTGCTATATGTAACGAGTTTGCTAATCTAATGACCACTAAGTTCAAGATGTCGATGACGGGACAAATGTCATTCTTTTTAGGATTACAAATTTCTCAAAGTACCAGAGGCATCTTTATAAACCAATCTAAATATGCTTTTGAAATTGTTAAAAAACATGGTTTGCTAACTACTAATTCTGTAGACACACCCATGGTTAAAAAGAATAAACTGGATGAGGATCTACAAGGGAAACAAGTAGATGCTACACTTTACCATGACATGATTGGATCCCTCATGTATTTGACACCCAGTAGACCCGACCTTATTCATGCAGTCTGCTTATGTGCTCGGTATCAGGCAAAGCCTAACGAAAAGCACCTACATGTGGTTAAACGGATCTTTCGATACCTTAAGGTAACCATTAACATGGGTCTCTAGTACTCGAAGGATACTGATATGTCTCTAACAGCATATTCAGACACAGATCACGCGGGGTGTCAGGACACTAGACGTAGTACATCCGGAAGCGCTCAGTTCTTAGGTGACAAACTTGTTAGTTGGTCTTCCAAGAAGCAAAAGAGCACTGCGATATCGAGTACAGAGGCGGAATATATTGCCTTATTTGGGTGTTGTGCTCAAATCCTATGGATGCGTTCACTACTAACAGATTATGGCTTTAAATTCAATAAGATTCCTCTGTACTGCGACAACAAAAGTGTGATTGCTCTATGCTGCAACAACGTTCAACACTCTAGAGCCAAGCACATCGATGTACGCTACTATTTTATAAAGGAGCAAGTGGAGAATGGAATCGTGGAACTCTACTTTGTCTGGATCGAATACCAACTGGCTGACATATTCACCAAACCTTTGCCAAGAGAAAGATTCAATTTCTTGATCGAAAAGCTAGGTATGAGAAGCATGTCTCGAGATACGTTGAAACGTTTGGTAGAGGAAGAGGACGAATAATGGTGGTCTCTCGTGGTATATCATGTATCATATGTATATAAGAAAACATAAAAACCTAAAAAATATTTTTTATTTTATATAAATTTTTCAAAAAGAAAATAAAAATTAAAAAAATCAGAAAAATATAAAAAATATGTGTCTCTGACATGTCTTCTGAAAATTGATAACATTTACGGCCTTAGAAATGTCATTTTATAATGATACGAGGCGGTAAATGAAGTTCGAGCAGAATTTAAAAAGTTTTTCAAAACATGTCAATGGCTTGCTATTATTTCTGATAGCAACCCGGTCACCAATTTAAGGGCAAGTATATCGCAAAAAAAAACTTGACCTCATAACGGAAATTTATTTTCTCAAGAATAAATTACTTCATATTAATTCAAAGGCTTGTGTTTACTTTGCAACACAACTTGTGCGTCCTAATCAAATAAGTATACGTGTCCGTGCATTTATTTTATGTAAACGAGATAAATCTTGTTTTTAAGGGTGTTGTTTTAAGAAAAATAATTAATCATATCATTTTCTCATCGAAAAAGATTTTTAAATTTTCTATCACTCAAACAATGTCAACAGCTCTTTAAATAGAAAACGGGACATTATTTGAGGGGAAGAAATAGTCAACTTCTTTAAAAATGATTTTTTAAAATGTCATCGCAGAATAAATAATAAAAAGTTTTTCAATAACGGATTATCAATTAATGAGGAGTTAATGTATTTTAACTCAATTGGTCTTAAAATGTTATTGATTATATCTTTTAAGGACTAAATGGTAAATTATAAGATCTTACAATCCTAGTTATAAACTTAAGGGGTTTATTGTGTCATTTCTAGAAGGTTTTTAGGCTTAGTGATAAGGTTAAAATCAAATTAGAAGAAGATATAAAACACGAGGACCAGTTTTGCCAAGTTTCAATTTTTAGCCGGTTATAACATGTTTTCTAACACATTTCGCTCCACTCACACACACACATTCACATTTTAAAAATCCAAACATATTTCTCTCTCTCGTCACATTTCGCTCGCTTCAAAATTCATAAAATCAAAATGTGTTTTAAGGCAAAAGGTACACTACTACTTGTTCCTTATTCAATTCTCATCATATTGGTAAAACCAATTAGCTTAAAACTCCTTTTATCACTCGTAATCTATTAAAAACGGTTTAGGGTTCATAATATAAAAGTTGAGTTTTTTGTTAAATTGATTGAGGGGTTTTGTTTATTAGGGTGCGATTAAGATGCGTATGAAACTGTTTTTGTTATATCTCAACCATTTGGGAGATTTGGTGATTTTTATGATTCAAATAAAGCGAAACATGTGTATCTTGTGTGAATAGTTGTGGGTTTGTGTTTAAATACCTTAAATGATCTTCTATATGCTATTTGAACATTGCTATGCCTCATGAGATCTTATTTACTTGGAAATTTTGATCATTAGGTGCGTGAATGTGAAAATAGTATAAGTGTTGCTCGTGTTATGTGGTTTGAGTATTTGTGTTAGGCTTTATGTTCTATAACACATGTTTTTAGCCTCACAACGTGTCCTTATTTTGTTTGCCACGAGTTTCTTCTTTATGGACTCGAATTTGAATTAGTATGCTTAAAAAGGTTGTGTAATCTTGTGAATAATGATTCTGTGTTGGTTTGATTGCATTTATGATGTTTGTTAGATGTGCTTAAAGATTTTTACTTGATAAAAATTAAGATAAGTAGCTTTAAACAAAGCGAAACATGTGTTGTTGAATGAAGCGAAACATGCTTGCTTCAATGAAGCGAAACATGTTTCACTCAATTTCAAGTGAAATATGTTTCTTTCACTCCAAGCGAAACATGTCAGTTTACTTCAAACGAAACATGTTAAGTCTGATCTAAGCAAAACCTGTTTAGTTTATCTGACCGAGACATGCCATTCTTTGTCTGAGCGAAATATGTTAAATTGGTTTCAAGCGAAACATGTTTAGGTACAAAATTCAAGCGAAATATGACAAAAATACAAAAAGAAACTCTGCCCAATTTTTTTAAAATTTGTGTAACACTTAAGTAATTTATCATATTTCATAACTTGTCATTTTTGTACTTGTAATATGTGTTTGCTGCTCTCTAATTGAATATGTGTCCTAAGTTCCCTTAGAAATGTCTTGTTAACTGCTTTAAGTTGATTTTTGGCAATATACCTTAGTTGACTGATTCATAGAGTGTAGTAGTTCTGTCATGTTTGCATGAAACCTAATCAGAGATCATGCAAGTAGTTTATAAGATTCCCACCAAAAATGGTTTATAAGATGACAGGAAAATGGTTTATATAAAATACTAACGGAATGGTTTATAAGATAATAGCAAAATGGTTTGGAAGGCGATAGTGGAACGTCTTGTATTAATGATAGCAAAATAGTTTATAGGGTGACGACGTAACAGTTTATAAGATGGTAACAAAATACCTTTATAGAATGGTAGTAAAAAGGTTATTACGCTGTCAGCAAAATGGTTCATAGACTGATGGTAAAATAGTTTATAAAATGTCTATAAAATAGTTTATGAGGTGACGCTGGAATGATTTATAAATGATAGTGAAGTGGTTTATAAGGTGTTGAAATAAACAAGAAGCTATCAGCTAAACGGTTTGTAAGCTGGCGGTAAAATAACTTATAACGCGACAACTACTATGTTTATAAGACGACACTAAAATAGTTCATAGGATAACATCCAATTAGTTTATAACGACACTAAAATAGTTCGTAGGATAACATCCAATCAGTCTATAACAGTAAAGCGGTTTATAAAATAATAGTGAAATGGGTTGTAAGACGGTAATAGATTTGAGGAGTACCTTACATAAATTATTAGAGAATGGGAGTGTAATTAACGAAATCATCGCGACACAAAATGAAGAGATGGTTTAGAAAAATCCACACAATACACAAAATTCACAAGGAAGTACTAGTGCAATACTATCATGGTTACGGTTCAAGTCTACTTAGGTTCTACTAGGTACGATAGGAAATCTCTCTTTAAGTATCAACATTATCTCTGACGACCTTGGAGTCCTCGCGAGCTTTTACTTTTCAACTACGGTTCACATGGTTTAGATTTGGACAATCACTCTTGTAATGTCCTAATTTTCCACACTTATAATAGGGATTTCCGGTTTCTAATTTGCCACTGCGGCCTCTAAGTTGTTATTAAAACGGGTTTCCTACAATCTCTAGTCATGTGGCCAACTTTCTCTCGCAGTTATTGCACTCTACAGTGCATGGCCTAGTGTGACGCAACGTACGCTTGTTGTAGAAGGGTAACTTTCCTACATATACATTTTTGTTATTTTGGTCTAGCAATGTAAGCTCTCATGACCTTTTGTCGTTTATTTCGTTGTTGGCATTCCTTAACACTTTGGTTTCCTAACGTACGACCTAATCCATTTAGTTGCGAGCCAAGTGGATTCTTTCCTCATAAACAACAATAGCTTTAATAGCATTACCAATTCATTGGGTTATAATACACTCGATCATCGTGGAACTCATTCCTTGTCTCGTTGTCGGTATTTTCTTCAATATCAAACGGATTAAACGAAATAAAATAAGTCGAATTTCAAAAGTCGTGTTTCCAAAAAGAAATGGAATGTTATGAGGTGATGGGTTAAAGTTGTATGCGAGTTAATCGGCATGTTTCTAGAAGTTACGAGAAGAAAGAAAAGTTAAGACGTTACAAGATGACGTAGGTGTTTCAACAGCATGAGGCGGGTGTTCACAGTCATCTTTAGAGTCGAATAGTAGTATAGTTAGTGGGGTCGGCAGACTGTAACGGGTTTCAAAGTGATGAAAAACGGTATAATGTAAAGCCGTAAAAAGTTTTAAAGACCATCGTATTATGCACGATGTTTTAGAATTAACGAGACAATTGTTTCTCTCGTAATGTCTTAAAATAAACAAGACCATTATGTTAGTAATTATGTAATCCAATTTTTATCATGGTTCATGATTTGGAGAATTTAAAGATCTCTCAACATAATGATGCATCCAAACAATGAGGATTGTTTCAAAATTTCAAATGATGCTGACAAAAAGATGACAAAGAAACAACTTAATAAACAAAGAAGAGTTTGGAAGCATCCTCCTAGTGATCAAGAAGCTTATACTGAAGAAACTTAATGTTAAACAAGTGAACATCAAGTTTAGGGGAGGATTGTTGGGAATTAAAGTTTTCATGAATTAATGATGGTGAAACAAGTTACAAGAATCAATAATATGAAGATACAACATTAATGTTGAGTTATTATGTTGATGAAGAGTTACAACAAGATGGAAGAACACATTAATGCTAATAGTTAGTTACATGGTTTATTAGGAAATGCATTAATGTGTATTAAATGTATTGGATGTTTTGACTAGGAATTATGGAAACCATTAATAGTATTGATATAGAATAATATAGAAAGTATTAATAGTCTTTGTAACCTACTTGGACTCCTTAACCTATAAAAGGAGGCCGTAGGGTTTAGAGAAAATTATCACTTCCAATATCATTCACACCTCAACATTAGTTATCATAGTTAGTAATCTGTAACCCTTAAAGCAGATTAATAGAAATCAAAGTTTAGTATTCATTGTTCTTCTTAATACTATTGTGTAGATTCCGCATATACAATAAGTATTCATAGTCAGTGTTTCTCTATAGTCAATCTGTATTTATACAAGTTGGCTATCACCCTTAGCAGGCTGCAAAGATCTGTTCAGTTTGGGACTCACAAGTGGTATCAGAGCCTGTGAGAAACTCTGAGTAAGAAGAACCAAAACCAAAACAAAGCTTTTATAAACCTTTACCTTAAACAATCACATCCATGGCAGGAGAAGATGATCAAAACATTAACAACCAACCACCAAATCCACCACCACCAACACAACAAGCCCCTCACACTGTTTCAACCATAAAACTCCCCATTCTGAAGAAAGGTGAATATGATATATGGGCCATGAAAATGGAACATTACTTGGCTCATACAGACTATCCTGTATGGGAGGTCATACAAAATGGAAATGGTCCTGTATCAATCTCCACAGATACACAAGGTCAAATCAAGATTCTGCCTCCTAAATCTGCTGAAGAAATTTTGGCAAGAGAAAGAGAAAGAAAAGCAAGGACCACCTTGCTTATGGCTCTTCCAGAAGATCATTTAGCAAGATTTCACAATATATCTGATGCTAAAGAAATGTGGGATGCCATTAAAACCAGATTTGGTGGAAATGCTAAGAATACAGGGTACAAAGGAAGAGATCAAAGAACAGGAAAGCAAGAACAGCCCAAAGCATTGTTAACTATTGATGCTGGTGTAATTGACTGGAGTGGACAAGCTGAGGAAGAAGAAGAAGATCATGCTTTGATGGCATTCAACTCAAACAGTTCTAGTAATGAGGTACAATCTTGTTCTGATGAATGTGTTGCATCATATAAGAAGCTTAAACAATTGTATGATGAACACATTGTGTCACTCACAATGTCTTAGGAAAGTTAAATACATATATACATACATATATACAACTTCCATATATGTAAATGGGGAAATATATGTAAGGCAAACGTGAACGCAGAGAAGAATAGACATAAGACAAACGTAAGCTCATAGCAAAATAGAGCTCAATGGCAAAAATAAACGCAAAGAAACATAACGCAGGGAACGATAAACGCAGGGCAGAGGTAAACCCATATCATAGCATGCTCAAGGAAAAATGATACTCACATATACGCCATAGCAAAAGCACGTATAAGGCACACATAAAAGCATGTAAGGATCACATACTGGTTATAGACCAGACCTAGTATATACTACCTGGTTCTCTATAACCTTGGCTCTGAATACCAATCTGTCACACCCCTAAACGAGGCCTGGACGAAATACGTGTCCGAGGGCGTGACGTCATAATATGCATCACACAAAGTACAAAGAACGATCACTAATGGACGTTTTAAAAGTCATAACTCGTTGTATTTATTAAAAATGGATAAGTCTTACAAGATTTGAAATGAAATTTAAAACGTTGCGGAAGCATAATTAAGTTTTCAAAAGACAACGAGTATAAATGATAATAAAGTCTTGAAAGATGATATCATATTACACATAGACTCCACATAACACATCAGAGAAGTCCAAAGCTAAGCACCTGAAAAACATGCTTAAAACGGTCAACATAAAGTTGGTGAATTCATAGGTTTAATTCAAACGTAATTAGTGTGGACCACAAGTTTATCAAAATGTATGCGACAGTTTTAACAGATACAACTTCACATAAAAAGGTATTTACGTTGCACTAAGCTCATGAAACCGAAGCTAATACTGAAAGATAGCATGTACATTGCTATAAATTTGCTTGCCCTTACAGGTGTCCGACCAAAGACCACCTAACCAGTTTCGACATGACATATATCCGTTAGTCCTTGGCAAACTCGGACTAGTAAGTGCTTCTTACTCGGATAGGGATAATTAGTCCCAATAGATCTATTTATTCACTCACGCTCACTTAACCAGTACAGTCAGTCAAGAAATTAACGGTTCATGATAGTTCGAGCAATAGTGGTCTAAACGCTATTTAGGCAACACGTAAACATGAAAATTCTCACGCAAAGTACTTGTGTCCAATTTTAAAAACAAGCAAGGTTTCTCACCCCAAGTTATAAAACAATTATTCAAAACAAGTAAAGGTGAGGCTATGAACTCACCTCGAGTCAGTGAAATGAAAGAGTAAACGTCTAGAAATATGATCACACGGAAACGAACGACGGTACACAGATGCGACCTAAGAGAATATATGTTTCGTCTTAGAATCGGAATGATGGAAAATGCGGATGATGCATAAAAGTTTACTTGAAAATACTTTGTTAATAAAACGTTAGTGATCGTAATGTGGTTGTTGGTATACAGTAATATTAAACATATAAAACTATATATTTATATTTAAGTATTATATATATATATATATATTGTATTGTTCCACTCTTTACCCAATAAACCCAAGTATTAATTTAAAACATTTTGATAATTATGTTTTTATATCTTTAATTTATCCATTTCCCGACAGGTCACCCATTCATGAATTAACCCTACTAACAAATTTTCTAATCACTTCTAGCCACATTTAAAACTTTACCAAATTAAACACGAAAAATTGAAAATGTTCAAGAAAACACTAATAAATGATAATAACTTAGACAAGATATGAAGTAGATTGAGATGTTGACGTTAAAAACAAAACTGATTTTATAACTAAAGAATGAAGAGCTTTTAAAGAAATTAAGTTAATAATGGATCAATACTAGAACCAATGTTGAACACATTGTGGGTAACAACCGAAACTTTTACATTAAATGATGTGATCAAATATTTTTATTTTTATTTTTATTTTAAAACAAAATTCATAAATTCTTAAGAGACACAAGTAAACAAAAATATGATTAAAATAAACTAAAATACTAATTGATGAAATCTAAATATAACAAAGGAGATGACATATGGAACTTAAGACAAATCACCGACCCATGACGGGGTGCAACGTCGGCTTCCCCTATCTGTTCCATTTTTAACCCAACTAGACTTTAATACTACTAAAATTAATGAAATTACAATTACATGATGATGATAAAGTAATTAATAGAAAAAGATGGCAAATGATTTAGATATTTATTTATGAAATAAATATGAGGTGAATGATTGGTAATGAGAGGTTGTCATGTGACGTTTTGTAAATGAATGGAAATAAGATGCCAAACAAGGTACTTGGAGCTTGATCGTCTCAAAGATGTGTTTGGCAATTTCTTCCTTGAAGATAATTACCTACAAATGCTAGAGAAAACTAAACAAGAACTAAGGAGAAGATAATGATCAGTAGATTAGAGAAAGAAATGTTGAAAAAAATGGGTTAATAAAACATGAGAAATAGCTTGGTATTTATAGCCAAAAACTGCACTGTAGCCCGGTTCTATCGGTTTTGTTACAGAAAGGAACCGACCGATGTTTTTCAATGGAACCGGCCAACAATAACCAAATCCGAATTTTGATATGCAAAATCGTAAGAGATCATATGTAATCTTGTAAGATTACCCTAAGATATGTTGTATTTGATGATGTCATGAGTGATGTAAGTAGTATTTAAACTATTTACTTATAATTCTAATTATTTCTAAAAATGGAAAGGTGAGAGTTGATATAACATGTGTGTGATTTGGGTAGTTTACATTAACGCGGTTTTATTAGTTGTTATTAACAAAACATAGTAAGATTGTAAGATAGAAATAAATGTTTTTACCGGTTTATTTGTATTAACAATCTCCCACTTTTTGTTGATGACAAAATATAAAACTTATTGGTAGTAAATTAGCAAAATGGAAGTACAATTCATGATTGAGGGTTATGTTAAGTTCCATTTTACTTCCCTTTTCCCCCTTTTTGTCCAACAAAAAGATCGAAGAGATAATTCTAGTTAGAAGAGGAAGAGAGGTAATAGTTAGATCGAGATGAATCGATGATATGCAATGCTTTCCCCTTAATGAAAGTATTATTGTTCTTGGTTTAAAGTGAATCTGTGCGCGTTTGTCTTGAGTCTGTTAGACCAAGATGTAAATCCCCCCTTGTTGGAAAAAAAGGTATCCCTTTAAGCTTGAGGAAATCATGAATGTGATATAATGCTACAAAACAAATGTGTTAGTTTTAAGATTGGTATAAGTCCCCCTTGACTTTAGGTGTGGTACCTACAAACAAATGTTAGAGTCCAAGAACTAGAAAATGTTTCTGTAGAACCGGCAGGGACGGTTCTGTCCCTGCGATAGAATTGGCTTTGAAAGCCGAGGAACCGGCTGTCGTACATAGTCAAAAACTTGACTCTCTGATAAAAATGGTTAGTTAAATTGAAAACATTATGCAGGTAATAGATAACACAATACATTTTTCTTAATCCATATCATTAAAATGTATTCATCATAGAGAGCATAACACAAATCAAGAGTACAAGTGATCTTATTTAACATTACACAATTATTCTATTCCTAATGCCTTATTCTAGTAATTATGAGCAAGAACGTTAAGACGATCTAGAATGTGATTGAGGATGAATTGCATTTCATCACGAAGGTTGTTGAAAATGACTTGAGTTCGTTGACAATGATCGCAAAACATTTCATGAGTGAGCATAGGGAAAAGGTTATTGGGTCCTAATGGCGGAAGTGGTGGAAATTTTGAAGGTGGAGGTGGTAATGTCGGAGGTGGTGGTGGTAATGATGGAAGTTGTGGTGGTAATGGTAGGAGAGAAGGTTCTATGGCCAGAAGAGGTAGAGGTTGATTAGCCAAATGCTCAATGGATTCAAAGGATGGTCTAGGTGGTGAAGGGTCCGTGGTTCTAGGAGGTAGGTCTTCTAAAGAGTCAAAGAAAGTATGAGGAGAGGTGGGAGGTATTAAGAAAAGGAGTTTAACGGGGTCCAAGTTTATGGTTAGGGGTGAAGAGTGTTTAGATGGATGAGTTGGTGCTGGTGGAGGAGAGGTCAAAGGTGGTGGAGTTGACTTTGGAGTAAGCAAAAGTTTGCTTGGTGATAATCTCAGAGTGGTAATTGGGGAGAGTGGTGGAGATACATTTGGAGTTGATGGAGGAGCCCCATCATACTTACACTTTCTCCCTCGTTTTATCCTAGCTTTCTAATACCGTGCAACCGTTGGTAGTCGGTCAAAGGAGATCGGTTTGATACGCGATGGCGGCTGATTAAGTTGGGATATGCTATTTTTTTTGTTTATTTGGATGATCCTTGGATGTTCAGAGAGGATTAGTGTTAGCAATAAGGATTTCCGGACACTAATCCTAGCGGTACGTTTAATGTTACTTGCAGGTTTCTTTTCTTTGTTAGACTTAGGCATTGTGGTGGTTTTCTTGAAATGTATTATGAGAGGGAGTGTTTGGAACAAGCCATTTTATAGTGTAATTATTTGAAGGAATAAATGTTTTACTTGTTATTTTGGTGAAAATCTAATCATTAGATATGCCTAAAGTCAACTTCTAAAACCTAAGATCTGATAGAGAGAATTTTGGTAGGAATTTGTATGGTAAGAGTTTAAAATTCATATTCTGGAAATCCTGCATAGTGTTGCCGGTTCCATTTGCAGAAGGGAACCGACTTTGTTTTTAATGGAACCGGCAACTACAGATATTGTAGAAAACATAATTTTTCTAGTGTGTGCCTATATGCGACAGTGTGGAGGTGCGGTTATCTCGACTTAAAATAAAATATATATATGAGATCACCCTAAGTCTCCTTGGTTTAATGTTGCTATGATTGAATGTACCCGGTAGACACACATTAATTGTGCATTCTTTTAGCAATCAAGAGACATGTTATGGTGCATAAAAACGTTTTTATTTTTGTATTAAGCAATGCAAGAAAAATTTATTTTGTAAATGTTCTAGTTTGTGAGAATGTTTTAAAAAAATATGCTTTCGATATTCTTATGAGATAAGATTTTCATGATGCAAGTACATATAGTAGATATATACTAATAGTAAAATGCTTTGAAAATTCTTGAAAGTTTTGAGTGCAAGATATAGAAGCCTAGACTCAGAGAGAAAGAGTGGAGATCCATACATTTGCATATTTTAGGCGTTGGGTTCCATGAGACCGAGACCTAGTCTAAGAAGGTTAAAAGGTTCTTGTTTAAGGGGTTTAGTTAGAATATCGGCTATATTGTCCTCGGAGGAGACCTTCTCAATTGAGATGTTCCCGTTTTGGACATTGTCACGAAGAAAGTGATGGCGGATTTCAATATGTTTGGTACGAGAATGGAGAATGGGATTTTTACATAGGTCGATGGCACCTTTATTGTCATAAAAGGCGGGTATATCATCTAGGACTATGTCATAGTCAGCTAGGGCTTGTTGTAACACCCCCAAAATCACAACAACGCAGCGGAATACCACCTGGGGTGCTACTTCATAGTTCATACACACAAGTTACAGAAAACGACCTCAAAGAGACGTTTAATAAAATATCACATTCTGTTTAAATAAATCAGAGTAAATTTTTGGTCCCAACAATTTATAATTTAACAAGATTACATGAGTTCAAACGTGACTCATTTTTTAATTAAGAAAACATTATCGAATGTGAAGAAAACAAGTCCTTAACGTTTTGATATCCACGCGTCCAGAACATGAGCCTCCCCACTGCCACTCAGACTAACAAGATAATAACCTGAGGAAATACATTGACAAAAAGTCAACATTTATGTTGGTGAATTCATAGGGTTTTAGCCCAAAAACCGCATTGAATAATTCAAATGATATTTCCTAAAAAAGTAAGCGTTTAACAACCTTTCAAGCATTTATTTCCAAAAATCCAAATGTGATTTCAATAATCAAGTAATAATTAGTAATGGACCACAAGCTTTTAGTTCAACCAACATCAATACTATCAAGTGTATTTGCCAAATACCATTATTTCACAATTTTTTTTTTTTTTATTTCCGCCATGAGCCCATGATACCGACGCCTTGACTTCGAACATATATCTTATCTCATATGCACACAAATTTTGCCCCATTACAGGTACAATTGCCGATACCTACCTTCAATACAAAACGTCCTAACAGGGTGTTCATGTTATTAAATGATCCCATACCCTCAGACTGGGTTGTCAACCCAATAGATCTATTTTATGTTACACGCGCTTCCCCACTATAGGCTCAAATTAACGGTTCAATTTGGGGATTTTGGCAATATCTACTTCATGCGAATAATTTTCATAATCGGGACAAGATACCTCAAGTACTTGATGTCCAATATAAAAAAGTAATGGTTTCAAAACTCTCGGTTATTGTAAATTAGATAATCAACTGTTCTCAAAACATTTACTAAGCAATTCCAGCTTCAATAATTCCAATGGTAATCACCATTTATCAAAACATGTATCAAAATATGTATATAAGCAGCCAGAAGCTTTAGTATGAAACAATTCATGTAACGCTTAAGTAGTAAAAAGAAACATTTTACTTAGTAAAACAAGCATGTATTCTCACCCCGAAAATAGTTACGAAAACCATTAAAAGAGCAAAGGTGGGGCTATGAACTCACCGCGTATAGAAGAGACGAGAGCAATCGAGAAATCAAAAACCGACAAGAAGACTTCAAGAAATTAGCCGGGACCTACATCATAAGTCGCGACATAATATTATAAAGTATTCCAAGAATTATGCATATTTATTCAATAACTAGTTTATAAAAATGCAAAACATGTGCAACATTGAACCGAGACTTAACCAAGGTTTTTCTATCTCTAAATTAGATGTAGGACCTGTACATACACCCAATTAAAAGTCTACTAAGTATCGCTTATCCAATCTTAACTTTTACTAAGTGGTCGCACTTTTATTCTTCTAAAACTAGACGTAAAAGTCTATTTTCTGGTTTAGGTCAGATTCATGAGCCCATTGCTCTCAAACCATTAAGGCTATGGAAGTGAGGCTTTCACCTCCAGAAAGCCCTTGGAGTCTACTTTCCAGAACATCAATCCAATCATTCCATTTGTTTACCATTTAAGAGAAAAGTCCATTTTTCTAACTGAAACTCAAAACAGAAAATTCGTTTTCCAGATTTTAGTCAACTTCACACCATCGTATCTCTTAACCTATAAAAGATACAACAATGAGGCTTTCACCCCTGGAAATCCACTTAAGTCTAGTTTTCAAAACATTTGGCCAATCAATCATACCATTCACCAATCCATGGGAAATGGATTTTTACTAACCGAAGGTCAAACCAGAAAGTTGGCTGAACTTCTATCCCTTACGGAAAAGTGCATAATTCTTAATCTAAAATAGCTATGAATGTGAGGCCAAGTGCTGGAGTCTTTCTTATGTGTCTAGTACTGAGTCATGCTTTAAAACCCAAACTTTTAGTTCAAAAATTTGGAGATTAACACGTTTTATATTCAAAGGTCCAGATTTGACCCATGATCGTAAATTGACCATAACTCCTTCATCCGGAGGAGTTGGTTGAGCATCCAATTTACCACATGATCCCCTAAGAGTCTATTTTCCAAATATCAAATAATATCAGTAGGCTCAAGCCAAAATTTTTGAGGAAATGGGGCGACAACCTGCTGTCCCCAAAACAGTCCCCAAAATCCTTGTGTTTCGCCTAATATCTAAGCTTCTAAGCCTCAATTTCACCATCCACATACTCAAACAATAATCACATTCAATCTATTATCATAATATCCCTTCAATACCATGATCAAATCAATGTCTAACTTTCCTATGAACATGCATGACCATAAAGTTTCAATCAAAACCAATGCATGCTCAAATAAACCTTGATTAATCAAAATAACAAGAAATAAAGGATACTTACAATGGGGTTTTTACTAGATGATGATCAACAACACAAACCCTATGTGGGTTTGAGTCTAGGCCGCGGCCCCAAACAACCAAGAAACCAAAATCCTAACTTTTCGACTTAAATCTTGCAACAACTTCTTCAATAACACTTTTTAAGTCATCTTGTACCCAACAATTAGATCAAACCTCAACATCTTGATTCTTGAAAAATAATAGATTTTTTCTAAACTTGTTGCATGGAGGTTTTTATGAACAAGGGATGAACAAGGGTTGAATGTATGTTGATTTGGTGAATAATGGAATGGAGTTTAGGGGTTTTTGAAGATCAATTGAGGGTTTTTGGTGGGTTGTGCGTCGAACAGGAAGAAGGAGAGGGGGAAGAAGAATTTTTTTTTTTTCTGTGTTTGGATTTACAATGTATGTGTATGTCGAGTTATATATAAAAAAACAATGGACTTGGGTCTTGGGCCTAAATTAGCTAGTGGGTCAAGTTAATTGGATTAAAAGCATGAGGGTTTATGGCTTGGGCTTATGGCCGGTCTAAAGCAAGAGGGAGGAGTGGGTTTCGGCCCACTTCTTCCTAACTAACGATACTTGAAATTCTCGGGCCCAAAAACCTTTCCTAGACCGACACTTTTTCCTAAAACGCAAAAATTTATCTCGGTTGCACATGTAAACTTTAAAAATAAAATTTCATATTAAATAAAATATAATTGGTGTTCGAGGCCAAAATACGAAGTCGTTGATTTTTCATTGCTCAAAAACGGTTAAATTTTAACGCATAGCATTTTTTATTCAAATCCGACGATTTTCTCCAAATCAACAAAATAATAAAATGAAAATTTTTCTATAATTCCGAAAATAATTATATAAGTTAAAATAAATAATGACCTTAAATTCGGGTTCTTACAATTTTAATCATACTTTCTCGCCTTATCAAAAATGTCAAATCTCTTGATATTTTAGATATTAATTAATTCAAATATGTTTGAAAATTGTTTGAGGAGAAAAATGTTTTGATTATTATCAAGCCTTATTTGGAATATTTTAATGCTCCCTCTCAATTAATGAGGGATATATATAGTGTTGAGTACATTAATTTGAAATTTTTTGAATTTACTAAGAAATTCTTTAAAATTTGTACTCAAACACTCTATATATATCCTATTTTACTACTCTACACTACTTCATATACATAGTCAGAAGATTTATTTTATGAGACATGACCTGAATAAGAAGAACCAAACTATGACAAAGTCATATTGTCCACTGCAATAGTTTAAGGTCAGTCCCATAATCCCTTCCCCTATTGAACTTCTCTAAGCTCCTCATTATCATCCTTTCCAGCAACTATTGATTAATATCTTTAATCATGATGCAAGTCAGTTTCTGATCTATTGTAGTCTACTTCCTCTTTTGCATGGCCTTGTTATACCCCAACCTGAGGTTCTTCAGCATCTGATCTAGAGTATTACGAACTAAAGTGAGTGTGCCATCACTGAACTTGTAGAGCTCATCAGTGTGCATCAGTCTCTTCCTTTTCAGCATATCTTCATAAATAACTCCTTGAGTTTTGAGAGAGTAGTATATAGCGCTCTGCGGGACATGTCAACATTACATGTTCATGGTTTGGAGATGTTAAGCTTCTTTTGGTAACTTTATACACCCAGTTGAAGGTCTTCTACTCTCTTCTGAATGACAATCCTTCACGTATACACACACAAAGCTACTGCCAAGTCGACAATTTCATCTCCCTCAAGGTTAAGGAGCTTGTTTTGAACCACGAGAAGCAACATGTCTTCAATGTCATTCAGATGAAGTCTTGGAAAGTCACCCTCCATGAACTTGTAAAGTTTTCGGTCTGCTCTTTGCACTACAATCTCCTTCAGATAACTCTAACCATACCACTTGTCGACTATGACACTTGTCACACTTAGAATCCTCATGGTAGAGTAAACATCATGCCTAGACACCCTGTTGATTACATATCTGTAGAATCTTTGACGCTTGGGTCCCTAGTGAGAAATCCCTAAAGCAGCGTGCTTATCATAAGCTACCTTTATTGGACTCCATAATTTAGGAACCGGGTCTTCAATTCCTTCTACATCATACTTTGTAGCCTTTATCTTTGTTTTTGATGCCGTATATTTTTTGTCAGTGCTTACTCTTCTCAGATATTCAAGATCATTGTTGAAGAAGAAATCAGTAGGGACAGTGAGACGACCTTAAGATTCGTGCAAAGTTAGAGATTTGTCGAGGTTATAGGGACATCGATTTCCTTCAGGTTGTTCCAGTCAAGATTATCAGATAAAGCACGATAACACTCTTTAATGGTGTATTCCAATTCCACACAACTTTTGCACATTCCTTTGAGTAGATTTTAAACCGGTCCAACTAGATCAGCTTTGGTGAGTTTAATAATAATGAGACGGTTCATAGCAAAGGCAAAGAAGTCGATGGGAGTACTTATTAAGTCATCAAAGGTAATAGGAGGTTTTTTCGCATTAGCCAGATCATTAAGCCAACTTTGTTCTGGTCCATCATCAACTGATTTTCTTGTGTTCTGGTCCGGATCAGGAGTAGGAGGCCTTGTAGGTTTCTTGAACCAATCCTACTTTCGAAGAACCTCAACATTGGATTGCTCATCAGTGTTGCCCAAGTCATCTCCTTGATTTAACGGCATATCGATATCTTCAGCTTCAAAGACTGTTTCCTCTACTTGAGCAAAATTACCAGTCGATTTTGGCTGAGATGGTGTAGTATCTTTAAAAGAACCAGTTGATTTTGGCTTTTTGGACGGATCAACATCCTTGCTTGTCTTCCTTTTCTTCAACCCTTGGTCTGGTCCAGTAGGAGGGTCTTGATCTCTATCATCATCATCATGCGGTCTTTTCTTGTGTTTGAGTAAATTAGCAACTCCTTGATCCATGGCGTTTTCATCCACTATTAGCGACTCCATAAGAGCATGATACAAAGTCTTGTTTGCAGGATGTTTGTTGATTGACTTGGATTCATGCATGGAGTCAAACATGGCAAGTTTCTAATCAAACTCAGCCAGTGCAGTCTTATCAGATGATTTAATTATATACTTAGACTTTTGCTGCTTTTTTACGTGTTCTATCTTGACATTTCAGATCTCTGAAGTACTTTTTTGAGAATATTCTTGTCTAAGTTATTCAGTGTGCTTCTGGAGCTCCTTCTAAAGAGCGTCTCCCAGACTTGATCCAAGATACTCATTTATAGCTGGTGGAACGTCAGATCTAATTGATGCACGAAGTATTGTAGAGAGATTAACTTGTTTGAGTTTTTTGACTTCCTTTTCCAAGTCAGATACTCTATGCTGGAGAGTAGAAAGGGTTTCATATTTGGGATTTACAAAAAGTAGAGGTAGGAGCTTTAGTTGTTGTTATTGTTGATGTTGTTGGGATTTGTGGAGGTGTTGATTGTTGAGAGATGGGAATGAATGGAGGAATAGTTATTGAGGGAGCTGCTAAAACTATCTCATGTGGTTTGATAACTGTGGGCTCAGGAATTACCGAAATAGGTACGGTGAGTAGTGATGTAGACTGGATATTTAGAATTTCTTATTGAACCTGAACATCCAACATAGAAATAATTTTAGTCTCTGCAAAAGAAAGATTGTCGAGGTTGAGGAATATACTACCATAGTTGGATGAAACAAAACGACTAGAACTTGATGGAGGAACATCAAGCTTCTCTCTCTGTGTCGCAGGAGTATCAGTAGTTGCTTCCTGAACTTCATCATAGACTTGAGCAATTGCAACCTCTTGATTGATTTCCTCATGCTAAGCATCTACTTTTTTAACATCAATCATCTCCTCATCACCTATGTCTTCATCAGCAGGTTCGGCATCTTTCATCTCCATATTCACATCATCCTATAATTCCTCATTAATACATACCTATTATTCATCATCTTTATCATGTGTTTCATCATTAGTAGGTATATAATCATCTGGTATATGTACGAACTCATATCCTTAAGTTTCTTCTTCATCATTTGTTTTATTAAGATTAATGCTTTTGTCATCATCAAAGTCAGTTCTTTCATCTTCACTTGTGACAACAACCTCATCTTCTTCAGAACCCTAATCTTTATCTAATTCTTGGATCATAGAAGCAGCCTTGGACACATCTGGAACCTTTGGTGTAATACTAGCTCCTTTATTTGTGTGAGTGGATTTGGCTTGTGATTCATCAAGAATCTCTGGTGTAATACCAGCTCTTTCACATGAACCACCAGACTAATGCTGGGATATAAGATCGTGTTTGCTGGCTTTAATTGCTTTCCTTGTATTAGCTACAAGCATTGCTGCATCTGAAAGTATTTCCATTCCTTTCAGCTTGAGTGATTGTGTTGGTGTTTTCTTTGTTGACACAACAAGAGTATCTCTGAAGACAACACTGGTCTCCTTTCTTCTTCTAGTAGGCTTGTCAGTGATTAGACGTTCATGAGTTTCATGAACAAGTCTTGCTGCTTCATGTTCTTCAGCTTCAGTTCTGCTCATTGATTTTGCTAATTTAAGAGTAGCATCAAGATCTTTAGAGATAATATTGTCATTAGCAGTGAGAGAACTTTCCTTCATTGGAGTAATATGAGCCTTCGTTCTCTTTCTAGCTTTCTTATGAATGGCTTTTCCAGTAGCAAAATCAAGATAAGTCTTGTATGTCGTAGTATTCATGATTACTTTAGACAGCATAACATCATAAATAGGTTTCCATATACTTGATTCTCTTCATACTTGGAAATGAACTTCAGTACTCCCAAAACACTGTCATCCTTGATTGAGTGCATGAACAAATTATTTCTCATGGAAATGGTTTTGTCTTTGGAGTGAAGTGTTGAATGATTGCCTTTGTAAACCTGGGATAGGGTATGTTTGAACGTCTTGCAGTAGTGGTTTGTCTGTTGTTAATCTGGTACATAAAGTCTTCCCAAATTAACTTAACAAAATCTATATTCTTCTTATAGTACTGATTCGTAGTTTTACACACGTATAAAATAATATACTTATAGAGAAATTAAGGAAATCCCCAAGTATCCTTTGGACAATTCCACTCACAAAGATATATATATATAATACGTATGTTTGACCGGGCAAGTATGATCACCCGGGTCGTTTCCCCAATGACTCGTGCAATGGAAACCTCGTTTAAGTTTGGATCCTGATTTGAATAAGAAAAGAGATATTTTTGATTTAATTATACTACTAAAATTAAAGGCACAATAAAACAACTAATTAACAAATTAAACTAATTATGAAAGTAAATAAAATGCGACATTTAAGAAAGCAAATGCAATTTAAATCTTAAAAATGTAAACTAGATCCCTAAACCTAAATTAATGCTAAAGAAAATTTTAGGAAAAAGAAGAATATTTTTTAAGGGCTTTTCGGATTTTTTATGAATTAAATATTATTTAATCTAAATTAAATCCTAAAAATAGAAATTTAATCTTAAAAATTTATAAAAATGATTTTTAAACTTATAAAAATGTAAAATATTATAAAAGCTAAGAAAACTATTTTTTTTTTTATTTTTCTGAAAAGTTTTTCTAATTTTTATGGATTTTCTAAGATTTTAAACTATTAAAAACTTAAAATTAATGAAATAAAATAAAAATATTGATCCTAAAAATTTTATAAAAACTAAACTAAGTAAAGAAAAAATGTAGAAACTTATGAAAAACAAAAGCCCTAATTTTAAACTATTTATTAAAAACTAAAAACTAATTTTATTATTTAATTAAACTATTTTATAAAACTTAAATTAAATCCAAACAAACACATGGGCTAAAAGTGACAAAAAAGTAAAATAAGGGAAGGCGCGGGAAACATTTAAGTTTTATAAAAAAAAAAACAAGTTGAACTAATGGCCAAAAGAAAACAGTCTCCTTAACCTAGGGACTAACGAGACTTAACAATCAAACTAACTAAGGACTATCTATGTAATTAACTAAGGACTAACAGAGTAACTAACAAGGACTAACTGTGTAAATTTAAACTAACAGAAACTATAAAAATTGACAAAACAGGCCCCTGCAGCACCTAACCAATTACAATCAGCATCCTTAATGCATTTTAATCAGCTTATTAACTTAGCTTTTTAAGAATAAATCAGCTTATTATCTAACTTTTTAAGAAACTATTTATATAAAACTTAATTTTCACTTATTTAAAATAAGCTGTATGAGCTTATTAGCTTATAATTCCAACAACTTAGTATTCTACCTCTCTAACTAAATAAACATAGCAATCTTAAGCTCTTGACAGATTTTACTATTTAACAAAATCTACTTATCAAACTATAGCAAATCTAAACAGCTTATTAAGCAATCAGAACAAGAACAAATGTAAAACAAGACTAAGGTGTACCTTGGCTTTCCAGCATGAACAGGAAAGCATTAACAGCTTATTCTGAGCTTATGGCTTATTCACATAAGCTCATATTGAATCAACAATGACCTACTCTAATCCTATGTGCTAACCAATAGCTCTAAACCCCTTGATAACCTAGCAGCCATCCAATTCCAATAGGTATCAAGTCTTCATCGAATGAACAGCAAACACAAACAAAAAATACTTTGACAGATTTCAAATGAGACACAAATTAATATGAAATAAATCGTTTATTAAAACTGAAATAAAGTTTATTACAATACGAAATGAAATTACATTAAATTGAAATTACATAAAAACTACTAACAACTTGAATCGAAAAAATAAACTAAAAATTAACCACAAGAAATTATTCTCTAAGCTGGAATGATTGGGGGGTATTTATACCCGAAGCCTTGAGCTCTTCCCATCTTCTAGGTCCTTCTATCCTTTAATCTTGGCCCTCCATTTCTTCTCTCTCCTTGATATGACATTTCAATCGTTAGATTGAGGCATGTATAAACCCGGATCAATGATGTGGATAGGGAGTGTGTTAGTTATGTGAGGTAAACAATCACACACGTCACATCACCCAATGAGAATCCTTCTTTCAGCCAGGGTGGAATGGGTTAAGGTTTAATTGAAAGTGATGGATGGGTTACGGGTTGTGAGGGGGTCATTAACCCTAAGGTTAATTTGGATGGGAGTGAGGGGTTAAGCAACTAGGGTTTATGGGTGTTCTTGAGTGTTCGTGTGTGAGTGAGTGTGTTTTGATCTCATTTGGGTAAAAATGAATGCACAGTAATTGTAAAGAGGGTTATAAGGTTTATTAACTTAACCGGGTTGGTCGGGTAAAGGGTTCGGGTTATGTTTGGGTAATCGGGTTGAATTGGGTTAGGGCTTTGCATGTGATTGGCTGATTGAGGGCAAGTGGGTAGTTTGACCCGGTCATTTGACCCGCGCCCAAACATAACTATGAGATAATTACATTTCCGGCCCTTGTGTTTGGCAAGCATAAATTTCTTAGTTATAAACAACTTTGGGCAAATTGCATATTCAGCCCTTGAACTTATGAAACAATGGAGTTGGGTTTGGTTGACTGTGGTTTAACTGCAGTTGACTGTAGAAGGCTGAGGCATGATCTCTCTGGCTTCGGCTTTGATTTCTTTAGCTTCTTGATCACTCATCCGTTCTCGTGTCCGTTTTTGACTGATTTCTTGCGATATTTGACATATCCATACCTGCACACATAAAACTCAGATACAAGCACATTTTTGCTATTTTTGATCCGTTTTGGGTTTATTTGGGCCTTTTTAAGTATGTATAGTTTAACAACTATCACTCATTCCTCGTGTAAAACACTGTCGTTTTGACAGTGGGTTACATGGGTTTTATTTGGACTCTCACTTTGGGCCAACCCACCTGTTTTTTTTTAAATTTTTGGCACAAATTATAGGGAAATATTACAAAAGTACCGATTTATTTAGATAAAAAATTCTGGCGGAGATATCTTCGATACCTAATAATCTTAAAATAATCGACAGGGTCACAAACGTACAACTCTAGATTGCATTAAACGGTGGCATAGCCCACATATAAAAACAAACTATTAAACATGAGACCGAAAAAATAAATTCGCAAAAAAATAATAAAAAAACTCATATAAGGAAAAAAAGAAACTATTAAACATGATACCGAAAAAATAAACCCGCACTATTAAACGTGACACCGAAAAAATTAACTCGCACAAAATACAATAAAAAAAGCCATGCAATAACCCGCGATTATCATTTAAAGCACACGTAATCTCATAAAATTATATTTTAAAAAACCGTATAGCCAAAAAAAACCTTTAAACATCCCAACACATAAGCGGATATAAGAAAAAAACAAACTATTAAACATGAGACCGAAAAAATAAATCCGCACAAAATCCAAAAATAAAATAAAATAAAATAAAAAATAATGTCATGCAACAACGCGCAAAAAATTAACACCACGCAGTAATGCGCGGGCAATTCTGCTTGTTCAATTCAAACTTTTTCGGTTAGATTCGATTTCGATTGATTTCTTTGGGTGAAACCCAAATTCTGCACACCCTTAAATTCAACATCCAACATGCTAAATGCTTTATTCTTTTTAACCCAACTTTTTAAAGTCCACCCCACACCTCGCGGTATAAACATCTAAGATTCTAAGCCCACATTCCATTTCTTTTTTAAATCAGCGGCAATGAGTTCGGCGACATAAATGAGCTTTTACAAGCAGGATACTTCGCGCGTTGCAGTGGGACATAATCTTTTTGCGAATCGACTTCGAATGAATATTGAGTGAGAATATTTCCGTGCGTTGCGGCGGGGCTGACTTGTATGCAACACATGTATTTTATTTCACTGAGCATTTTTTTTAACAATCACGGAATTTGAATGAGTATTTATCGTTGGGGCGAATATATTATTTTTTACTTATTTGGTTAACAAAATAGGTGGTATTCGTATTTATATAGTATGACATGTACCTGGAATCATATACTAAATGTATTTACTTATTAAAGTTTATAAACGTTAGCAGGCTTTGAAAGACCAAAAAGCGAACGACTTTTAGTATGTATATAAATATAAATATGAATGCGAAATATGTTTTTAAATAAAGTCATAAATGGCACAAATGTATACGTTATTTATAGAGCGAACGACTTTTAGTATTTGTATAAATAAGTATGAATGCGAAATCTGTTTTTAATTACAGCCGTAAATGGCGAAAAAGTATAGGTTATTTATATAATTTAAACTTTCACAGAATTGTACGTTTCTGGCCTCTGTCGTTTATTTTAAAGTTATTAGGTAATTTAGGATGTGTTTTGAAAGTTTTTTAAATATATATAGGGTAAAAGCCATACAATGCCAACGTACTTTCTGAAATTTACCACAATGAACCATTTACTTTTTTATTACCGATATGAC
>BQNB010067418.1:9011-30616 GCA_026074375.1 Tanacetum coccineum | reverse complement strand
GAGGGTTTCCAATGAATTTTGGCGATAAGGATAAGACCCTGCTTTAGTTCTGTGACCTCACGGTCTATGATCTCTACAGGCTCCTTGATAAAGGGTAGCTTATTGTCGAGTCGAATTTCGTTTAGCGGAATGACATAGCGTTCATCAGATAACCATTTCTTTCAATGCAGGGGCTAAAGCTCCGAACTTTAGATTATGCGTCAAAACATGTTCGTGGGTTCAATAAAGAAGTTAAACAAAGTAGTTGTCAGATATTGAATAAATAAGAGTTAATACAAAATGTCATCAATGTGCATGTAAGCACGGAGTAGTGGTTATGAAAATCCTTGATGAAAAGATAGATTATCTGTTTTGATGAGAAAACAAGTGAAAACAAAGAATTAACAGGTCATACTGATGATTAGAGAAGTATACATCACGTGACAATATGTATCAAGAGCGAAAGTGAATTTGTGTTGATATTCAATACGAGCGGAGGAATCAAATAAATTATAAATCTTCAAAGAAAGTGAATGCCAATGCAAAGGGGTTATAAGGAGTTTGATATTTCATCATATATTGCGATTCTGAAAGATAGATTACAAATCTCATTGATCCACGGAATTCGAACAATCAAAAAACAATACAACGAAGAAATGAGTAGAACTTTAAAGGAAGATTATCATAGCAAAAATGAGAGGAATAACAGAGGTATATGCAAGAAATAATAAAAGCATGTTGCTGGCAGGTAAAAATAAGAATAATTCAAAGAGCCAGTAAAAGAATATATGTAACAAATGAAGCACGAACAAAAGCATAAATATCACGAATGTAACCGTATTGAAACAAATTACGATCAAGGAAGTAAGAACTTCATTTGTACCAATACTAAGCCAACACTGATCAATCGATTATAATAGTACCTAGAAAGAAGTAGGTTGTCAAAAATAACAAATAATATCAAAAACAACAGTAAAACGGAAATAAAGATATGAGCGTGAAGAATTAGAAAGACTGTAGAAGTGTCATTCATGAAATAACCGAAGCAAACAAGAGAATGATATCATAGTTGAAAGAGGCACATAACAAAGAGGTCACATGACAAGATGTTAACCGTGGATAGATGAAAAATGGTATGAACAAATTAATCATTAAAGATAGTAAAGTACCAAATGGCTAAAACCGCGCACATAATAAGGAAATGGATTCAACTAGGATTTGAAAATGGGGTATAGATGACTTAATTGTACAAACAATTAAGTTATTGAAGGGAGTTGGAGTATATCCGTAACCCCATAAGCAAATCAATACATTAAGAGTTTTCAAAGAAAATGTTTTAAATAAAAAGGTCATCATTAATAATGATGGTCGAGATTCTCTTTTCAGAGCGGAGCTGCTTGTTGTGTTGTTCCCAAATGATATTCCGGTCGGAAGATGTGACCTTCATTAGTGTGGTTTGTCTAGGGGGTCTTTATGCGTGATTCGCTTCTCGACATCTCAGATCGTGTTCCGCTCTAGGCAAAAGAGCATGTCAGCCATACGTTGGGCTACGAGTCGCTTGCTAGATGTCGAACTTTGGCAATTGTCTTCTTGGTGGCATAGTTCTCCAAAATCACAGGGAGAATAAGAATAAGACATTAATGAGGCGTGATCCAAAAATAGGTGCTCCAAGGCGATACGTACAAGATGACAAGTTAATAGTCAAATTCCAATTAGATGGCATGCTTCTATGCAGTAGGTACGCGATGACGTATGCGTTACAGAATTACGAAGCGAGTGTCCAAACTCGTAGTCGATTAGTAAAATAACCAATGGAATCGAGAAAGTATGTCGAATTTCAATATCGTTGAAAATGGTGTTATGGAAAAATCATGAGAAGTTTTAGAGACCATTGTATCGCTAACAATATCTTGAGAAGATTTTATAGATCGTCGTATCACTCACAAAGTCTTGAAAATAAATGAGACAATGGTGTCACTCGCAATGTCTTAGAGAAGAGTTTTAGTATTTATATAAAAATAAAGAGACACTCTAGAAGGTAGACATAAGTGATCGAAAATAGTCAACATATATATAAATTACCCTTATATATATAAGTAGTGATACTCTTAATGATAGGCGTAAGAGATCGAAAATAAAGTCAAGTATTATATAATCATCATCCAAGTAATACTCATATTAATGCCCGAGGGAGTAAATATAAGTAGCCAGGAAGTACGCGCGCACGAATATCGGATAAAACAAGAAGAGACTCTAAATTTAAAAAAAAATAGTCATAGTCTAGGTTTTGAAAACGACCCAGTTCTCTATGGCCAGTGCTCTGATACTAATCTGTCACACCCCAAAAATCAGACTGCAGCGGAACGGTAACATTGGGGTGCGACGTCATTAAACAAGAAGTACAAGTCACAGGAAACGACATCAAAATGAGACGTTTTAGAATACATTTCAAATTGTTTCATATTCGATATATTAAAAACACCAAGTTTGCAAACAAGTCCCAACAGTGTCAAAATAACATAAGTGTTCAGACATGACAAAATGTTTAGATAAAATTTTCATTGACTTTAACAATAGAAATTCTTTACAACATAGTATTTTCAAATGAAATTTTATCAATGTATAAAATGAAGAGTCTTCAAAATACATATCCGTGCGGCTTTCCTCCGAGCAAAATACACTAAAACCTAAGATAAAACATGCTAAAAAGTCAACAAAATTGTTGAGTGAATTCATAGGTTTTAATCATAAAACAATGATTAAGTAAATCGAGTAATGTTATTAGAATCAAACAGTTTAGTGGACCACAAGATTTAGGTAATGTAGACAAGAGAAACAAATTCACCAAGTCTAAAAGAAATATGTATTATTGCACTAAGCTCATGACCCCGAAACCTTAATTGTCTGTGCCCCAAATAAAAGTAGGATGCCTGCCAAACAACCTAAAAAGTTTCTCAAAATGTTAAATGCACCATGGTCTACTAGAAACCAGAAATTCAAGGCGGGGATTGTCAGTCCCGATAGATCTTCTCATAACACTTGCGCTTACTACATTAGTAATTAATGGCTCATGATAGAAAAGGGGACTTAAGTGCGCATTGGTAGACTTAAGCAATAATTATTCAGGCATTAATCTAGAAAACAATACAATTTTAAAAGCACTTGTGTCCAAAGTAAAACAAGCATGTAATCTCACCCGTAGAGTTTGTAAAACAAGTAAATAGAAAAGAGGCTATGAACTCACCTTTTGCGAAATGACAAAATAAACAATTGTAGTGTCGAAGTTAAATCACACCCCCAATGGTGCACCTAAAATAAATGGCACAACTTAGAAAAATAAACAACTAGTACTCACACGAAAAAGAAGGAAATAAAAGAAGAATTTTATAAAATGGTTTTCTTTAATCGGATCAAGCATGGCATTGCGTCCTAGATGTATAGGTCAAAAATAATCAAAACACAAGTCTCAATCTGAATTTATATGACTTTTAGGATATACTTAAGTTTCCTTCATAACCAAAACTTCCAAAGTGTCCATATAAGTTTTACGTCTAACAACAGTCTTTATTTACCCAAAATTCTGAAATTTACCCAAATTAACACGCTCATAAGTCAAGATCCGTAATAGATATAAGCACGAGGTTTTCATGTACAGGAAGCCCTATGAATATATTTTTTAGAAATGTGGGCCCCCACTACCCAAAAAGTCCAGAACCTAGGTGAAATTACTATTTTACCCTTCAATACATGTGCAGATTTATTTCTGAAATTAACGCTTCACCAAAATAGACATACAATGAAATCTAAAAATGCTATTGATGTGAGGTCAGCGAGAGATGATATCCCTAGATGTCCTCTACAGGTATCACAGTTTTATTTTAAAAAGTTAGTGGAAAAGTCTGAAGTTATACCCTTATTTTCAACAGTACCTCTGATTTGACTAGTTTTAAAAAAGCGGCGATAACTCACCCATCCGAATTAGTTATCACCCCATACCAATCGAGTAATGTTCTATTAAAGACATATAGCAGTCACCATATATTTAATCCAGATTTCGCCTCCCTAAGCATAAATCTTTCTATACACACTAATCTATTTTACTTTTCAAAACTGTCCCAAACAAGGGGTGACAAATTTATTTAGCTTACGAAAACGAACGCAAATTAAAATCTACGTATGATATTTAGTTGAAAACCAATTGGAGTTATGATACTACTAAGGTCCAATACTGGTATAAATATTTTTTTTACTAAGAGGTTTCACAAAAACAGGAGAGTTATGCTTCATTTTTCCACCACAAGGTCAATTCGACAAACATTTTAGTAAATGGGTTGTATCTCACTCATCCGGAGGAGATAAATTTCTATCCAATTAGCCACATGTATATAAGAACTAGGCCTATCAATATATCAAAACTCATAGGTATTCTAAGACCAAAAATAATTCGAAATCAATGCTACAACCTGCTGGTCTAAAATCAACTCCTAAATCCTCATCAAAATTAATCCAAACCTCATTCAAAATCCAAAAATTCCTATACAATGCCACACTTGGTTAATTAACACATTAATAAACATAAAGCACCTATGATTTCTAGAATCAAACATAAACTTGCATGGACCAAATCAAAAGAAAATCAAAGGTAGAGATTTAAACATACTTAGGAGATGATTGAAACAAACAAATCAAAACACAAGCAACCCTCTTGGTCTAGGGCTGAAGTTCGAATCAATAAGCAACCCAAACCACAATCAAAATATATTTTAACCCATCTATATATTGCTAAATACTTGCTATAACAAAACCCCAATCAACCTTCTTCTAGAAACACCAAGAAAGAAACCAAGAAAAACCCTAGACTTCAATTCATCACTTCAAACTTTTTAAGGATAACAAGATGTATGTTGGGATGAATAAAATGGTGATGAAATTTTTGAGAGATGGTGGTGGCGATGAGGTGGCTGTCGGCATCCATGGGAGGAGGAGGAAAAGAAATGAAGCTTTTGGTTTTTCTTAGATTTGCATGTAGGTAAAATAATGATGATTAATGGTATTGAAAATGAAAAAGGGATAAGTGTGTGTGTGTGTCTAATGTGGCCGGCCTATATGGCCTTGATTTCTTTTTTTTTGGCTAATTATTTGTGTAATGTAAAGTTTTTGATAAAAAAAGTGATGGTTAAAGGTAAAAAGGTAAGATATTAGGCGTAAAGATGAAGGTTTTTTAGCAAGGTTTGGCGAAGACGTGAAATAAACATAAAATGCTAAAATAAAGATTATAAAACTTCGAGGCGAAGAATGAAAATATTGACTACGATAGATACGTAGACGGAATAAGATCTCAAATACGGCTCAAGCTTGACTAGAAACGCAAAAATTACCAATTCGCGTAAAGAGTAAAAGTTAAAATTTACTTAAGGGTAAAAATATAATAAAATAATATTAATTTATTTAACTGAATTCACAAAGTATTATAGTCGATCCCCCTAAGGGAACTCTGGTCCTCAGAGTTCAACTGACGACTGCATCAAACGAGGAGGTGGCGAAAAGGTGTGAGTACTTAGCATTGAACTGCTTGATGACATCAAATAACGTCACTTTATTATATCATTTATCCCATCTGTTTTGCCCAACTTTTTATATAATTATTGCTAATTATGTACTAAATTTGCTTTAAAAGTTGATAAAAAAAATACAGTATTTCAGGCCAGGATTGTTTTAGGAAGACCAAGCTAAGATGGCGCATAAAAGAAGGCTAAAACGAAAGATAATTAGAAGATAACTAATTCTGACCATTTACGTTGTAAGCCAACAAAGAAGATACGGCTTATCATCACCAAACTATCACATCTGAAAAAACGCGTTTGACTAATTCCCAATACGGCGTATCCTTTCTGCCTGCATACGCAGTATCCATGAAGATAACTATTCGAAGATACAGTAAATCAAGTAAATTCGGAAAAGATTATCACTAACTGATTAATGAAGTGTAGCGCGCACTCCAAACACAAAATACCAAAAAACAATCAATAAAAGAAGACAAAATAAAACCACAAACTAAAAAAAGATACAAAAGACAAAAAAAAAATCAATCAGACACTAGACACAATAACAAACCAAACAACCCAAAAGAGAAAAAAAACAAAGAAAAGAATCCCAACAAAAAAGACACAAAAAAACAACACAACAAAAAAACCGAAAAAACCAATCAAAATCCAAAACCAAAAAGAATTCCAAAAATGAACACCAACACACAGACCAAAAATAACAAAAGAAAATAAAAGCAAAAACCAACCAAAACTAAAAATAACAAAACAACAAACAAAAACCACAAAAAAAAAAAATATAGTCCACCAAAAAAACATATAACAAAAAAGGCATAATAAAAAAAGAGATCCAATCCAGCCCAATACGCCGTATCGACCTTGCCATATACGGCGTATCGAGTCTTTTTCAGACACTATAAATAGAAGACTCAAAAACGAGTTTTCAGTGTGCAATATCATATTCTTTATACCTATAACTCATTAAAGAATAATTGTATAGAAAGAGAAGATCAATCATCACTGCCAATCATTGATCACTGAAATCCGTAAAAGACGTCGTGTAATTTTTACTCTCTTAATCGTATTGATTTTCATTGTATTGATTACGCTTGTATAATTACAATGGTTGTGGGCTAATACCCTCGGGTATTACATCTTAATGAAAGTTCAATGTTTGGTTTATTTTAAAATCGATTTCTTAATTTATCGTTGATTGTTTAATTATGTTTATCACCTCATACTTGTTTATGTGTCTGATATATGACTATTCATTCAAAACTGATCTAGTGATTACGGACCAAGTACAACTAGATGCCGTGGGATAGCTCTCCATATCGTGTTTCATATTACTAGACCAATAGATCACAAATAACTAAAGTCTTTTCTTTGTAATTATGAGCTTAAGGTTGGACCTGGTATGTGACCCGTGTATATGTTTTAGCAATCACCTCATAATTAACTGATAAAGATTTGAATAGTGGACTACCAGTATATAAAACACCGTCAAACAATAAGTGGGTAAAGTCCCGTTGGGCTAGGGTTTTAACAGGATCACCACTGCTTTGATTCCCTAAGATAGATTATAATTAAACTAAATGATGCTTTATGCGGATGCGTTAATTGTGATAAATATTATATCGTGTCTAGGTCTAAGATGAATGTCCCGCCTAAGTCTTAAGAATTATACGCCGCAATTCGAGATAAGTACATCCATTGCACTAAAACAAACAAAACCAACAATTGAACAGGATTAATTGGCTAATACAGTTTTCATCATTTGGCTTATACCGCACCCAGCTTTTCTATCATCTAATTTTCCTTTCTTTTGGTGTTTATTGTGTCTATTGAATTGACTATTTGTTTTTTCCATCCAAACTGTAGGCATGTCACTCAGGCAGAAAACCCCCATAACATTAAGAACATCTCCGAACATATGCATAGAGTTAGACCAGGTAAATAGACTAATTAAAATACTAATAGAATATAGGATTAATGTTTCCACTCTTAGTGTTCGACACCCTACTTACCGCGAACGTTCCACTGAACCGGGTACACTGCTTGTTTAAAGTGTTTTTTTAAAGGTTTCTCGCTAAATATAAATGTAAAACTTGATAATCAAATAATTGACCCTCACACGACAGCCACATTAAGGTTTTTGGGCGCCGTTGCCTGGGGAGTAAGTTAATTAACCTTATACTTATTAGTATTTCTAACAATTAATTAATATAATATTTTAGATGTAACCTAATTAATTGTAAAATGTTAGTATTTAAGGTTGCGATAGCTGTTTAAATTGTATGTTTAAATTTTTCTGCATTAATTAAGTCATCTGTAATATACTTAGTCGAGAATACTGAATGTGGCAAATATCAATTTATAGGATACGGCGTATAAATTTTTTCAAAACCAATATAGCATATTCAACTCTAAACCTTCATACGACGTATCCAGTTTACTGAATACGGCGTATTTGTCTATTTGACCGTTTTCTTTCCTAGCAAATTTATTACAGGATGGACGACCCGAACATTACTATGAAATAATACATCAGGATCGAGGAAGAAAAAAACTCAAAAACAAGGGGGTGGGGAATGAGAAAGTGATTTAACTGGAAACTGCTAGAGTATGGTAAGATCTTGTATTATAAAAGACGTTTCTCAACCTCATATCTGTTTGAAACCGAGTTCCTCAGCCATCAGTCCTTCAATATAGTTTAAACGAAAACATCGAAGTAAAACACCTTCTTGTGAACCCCGGTAAGTTTCTCCTAACGATGAAAATGATTTAGAATACAACATATGAGGACTGGGAATCCAAGGATGAAGATTATACGATAGTTTTTGACAAAAACTCATTTTCTTATAAAATAATTCCTACCAATGATTTGAAAACGGATTCAAAAAATGACAATGAAAATATCAATAAGCCTTCATTTCTGTCACCCGAGCCTGAGGTCAGTTATTCTAATGATTTAGACTTCTTTAAAGATTTTAAGAATGAATTTCCAGCAATTGTTTACAATGATGCTCTAATGTCTAAATCAGATTTCTTAACTGAACATATTGTAAGTCCTCAACATATCGATGAATTTAATAATGAAACATCATTATCCGAATGTGATGAAAAGGAACAAAATATTTTATAGTTTAATGATTTATTTCCTTTTAATGTGATTTATCCCGATGATCTAAAATCGGATACGGATAATGATAATGATAAAATCCGATATATGGGCAACCTTCGAGGGGATAATTCTGTTGCAACCAAAAACAAGATGGATACCTTAAATTGAGAAAAAAAAAGATGGGTACCTTTAATTGACATTGGACCTAAGATGAGTGTCTTTTTATGCGATTTTCCCAGTTGGTTAAAATGAAATTTCTCCATCAAATAACTCATTTCACTTAACTTAACCTCTAAACCTAAACTTGTCTTAAATTACTAACACAAAAATACGTATACGTAATAATACTTACACATTTAACACAAAACGTTAAAATCCCAATAATCATTTCCTTGTCACCAAAAGTGAACGAAATGAACTTCACACAATTCAACACTAATCCAATCCCAATGAGACGATCACGCTCAATGGATTGATTATCCAATCTCACATATCCCACACAAACACATATAAGCTCGCATAAACACATAAAATAACATAAACCATACATTGCAACATGCACATAAGTCAATACTACGGTTTGACCAACCTGCTCAAGTCATGGTTGTCACATATTGCTCAAGTTATTCTCAACATGAGCCAAGCCAAAGCAGTTTCAAGAGAAAATGAGAAAGGAGTAGAGCTTAAGGACGTTGAAGAGACTGAGAGACCTAGACCTACTTCAACCAGATCATTATTGACATTAAAGCCTCTTCCAAAGTGAAAAAAGACTTGTGTTGAACTTAATTCCGGGCATTCATGGACAGCCTAGTCAATTACACACTTTTTGCTCAAGAATATCATGGAGATATTATCAAGAGAAAAAACTTCAGGGAGTTTTTTCGTTTATTTTTCTATTTTCCCTTATTTATTGTCATTATTTTATCTATACAACGAGGCGTCTGTATAATTCTACGTGGGGGGATGAAGAATTAGAATACCGGACTTGTCTTTTTTTTTTTCAATTTATAAACATGCAAGTGCTCTATAAAATTGTTCAAAATTAAAAAATAAAAACAACATGACTTTTGTAAAAAATCACTGTTACATACCTATGCGCACTATAATCCTTGATACATATTTTGAGAATTTAAGCCTATTCCGTTTCACTGTCTACTAAGTTCCACAAAACTAGTTACATTACCTAGCGCACTATAACCATTGATACATATTGTGAGAATTAAGCCTATTCCGTTTCCAATTGTCTACTAAGTTTCATAAATTTATAAGTGTGCCGGTGATGTAGTGGACTTTAGAACTTGGCCTGGTATATCACACGAGACCGTCATGATTAGTACTATGGATTTAGATGGAAGAACATGCTCAACTGATAAATTTCTAGGATTAAACCAAATAGCTCTAGAACAACATGTTGAGCCATTCCTTTCTTTTTGTATACCATATTATATGTTTCGTTACACCTTTTCACCTTAGCCTACCGTGTAGATTAAGCCTATTTCTCTTTGTTGCTAGTTGGTTTCGTGTAAAGTCTTGTATTTCCTGTGTCAAAGTAAAAAATTTCTATCTCTGTAATGGTCGGGAAATTGCACAATGCAATGGAAAAATATGTAGCTCGTAAGTTTCGCTACTTTTCGCTATTATGAATTATGTCCGATGAAGAAGTACTACAAGGAAAATATTATCCGGATAAATTATGAAAGTGAAGACGGTGGAATCAAACCGAGGTTTATTATGTATTATGAAAAAAATAAAAAAGGAGAAAAAGCAAAAAAAAAAAGAGGAGGAAGAAAAATAGTCGTTTCAAAAAGAAGTTTATACCGAAGGAATCACTTAGAAGGATCGATTATTCGTTGATACGTTACAAAAATCAACGATGTTAAGTTTTGTAAAAAGTGGCCGATATCACCACTTGTGTAAAAGTATGTAAAGAGCGGGATGTAAGGGAAGTTGACCGTTATGGGAACGTCAACTTTGGTTGTCTTTGTCATTTCTGTGATCGAGGCGTCTGTCTATATATTCGAGTCTTTGTCATGGAACGGTCGGGGGAAAGTTACTAGCAACCGCACCTTATTTGTTGGCTTAATCTATTTGTTTTGTGAATTTTATTTAACAACCATTTTACTTCCCTTTCCTAGCAACTAACCTTAGTGTCTACTCGAACGAGGACTTGTTCGAGCATGCATGTCTATTCCGTGGTTATGGCCATGTATGCATGTCTCAGCTGCCTTGTTGGATGACGACTTTTGGTGAAAGTTAGAAGGTCCCTACCCTATATCATTCTTTATCCTAACCGCTGGCTAAACACGAACAGGGATGTGTTCGGATTGTATATGTCTATTCCGTCATTACGGCCGTGTATATACGATACAAATGCCTTGTTGGTGTGGTACTTATGGTGAAATACTATTGAATGATCAACCGTAAGCCTTCTTAACCCAATTTAACTTTTGACTTGTTCTTCCTTAGCTTTAGCGGTGGAGATGTGTATCCTTGCCAAGCTTATGATACGAAACTAATCATGACCGGGCAATTGAGCATACTACTTAAATGTTGCACCCTAGATTAGTTGAGTGATCTGAGTGTTTTTATTTCCATATTTCATGAGGAACTTGGTTATGTACAGGTGATTAGGATAAAACGATACTTAAACGGAAAATCCTTAACTTCGGTTCGGGACACATTTTCATAAACTAAACTTCTTTCTAAAGTCTACTTGAGGACAAGTAGGATTCAAGTGGGGGGGATATTTGATGACATCAAATAACGTCACTTTATTATATCATTTATCCCATCTATTTTGCCCACTTTTATATAATTATTGCATTATTAGGTACTTAATTACTTTAAAGTTGATAAATGCAGTAATTCAGGAGTTTTTTGTGAAGATAAGCTAAAAGACGCATAAATTGGAGCTCTAAAACAAAGATATATTAAGATGCTGATTTTCTAACCAATACACCGAACCCAACACAAAGATACGGCGTATTCGCGACGAAGACTTCACAAGAAAACGCGTTTTGACCAATCCCAATACACGTATACCCTTCTGAGTCCATGCGCCGTATCCCAATGAAGATTACTAATTCAAAGATACAGTAAATCAAGTAAAATTAGGAATGATATCACTATTGGATTATGAACGTAGTGCCACGTCCAAGAATCCACCCAATAACGACCGATCGACCTTGCCTGATACGCGTGATCGAGTCTTTTTCGACACTATAAAAAGAAGACTCAAAAAATGAGTTTTTCAGTGTGCAATACATATTCTTATACCAATACTCCATTAGACGAATTTCAGAGAGAAATTACCACCAAGTCAAGCATTGATCATAAATCCATAGAAGACATCATGTAATTTTTTACTCGCGTTAACTCGTTTGATTTTCATTATTTGATTACGCTTGTATAATTACAACGGTTGTGGGCTAATACCCTCGGGTATTAGTTTAACAACCCATATTTTTCATCAATGTAATTATCCATCTATTAAATTAGATGCATTGTAATATCCATCTATTATATAATATAAATACCTTTTTTTAGAGGAAATTTTTGCTTTATTCTCATTATGCAACGTAACGTTGCATCTCTAATGTAAACGAGCTCACCAACATCCACCCATGTCATCTATAAACTAAGTTTATACTTGTAACATCCTAATATGTCAAGTCTATATCTTAATATCATTTTTACCAAGTACATTATCCATTTAACATATTTTTCAAAACGTTATTTCAAAACAAGCATTAAACGTTAACGTTTATATCAAAACCCTAATTATATGTAATGTATACATATAAAATGAATGTGCAAGCCTTCAAGCATGTGTACAAGTATACAATGCACAACATTTGAATATCTTTTCCCTCCTAAAATCAAGTTACAACTTTCTCAAGCACAATGTACAAGCTAATCATGCCATAAAACCTAATTAGGCCATTTAAGCTCCTAAATCATGTTTAAACTTTACCACCACTTTAGCACAAGATACAAGCACTTAATGCATGACTCCTAAACCCTAAACCTAAACCCTAAGTCATCCTCAAACCCTAATCTAAAACCATAAACCCTAAACGAAACCCTAAAACCCTAATATCATTTTAAACCTAAAATTAAACCCTAAACCTTATGCCCTAAACCTTAAAACCCAAATCCTAAAACCGCCGTAATCCAAAACATTCAAACTTAATCCTAAACCCTAAACTACCCTAAAAACTTTAAAACCTAACAGATCAAAAAAACTCATAACACCCCTAACCCTGAACCCATTAATTCTCGGCACCCCGTTTTATTTCATTTTGACCAATTATTTAACCTATACCAAGCACCCTAAACCATCGTATGAACATCACACATGTCACAAGCAAGCAACCAAGCACCTCCATCACCACCTTGGCCACCAAGTTAGCCTTGTCACCTCCTTGTCACTCCATTGTACCCGAAACCCTCATACACCCTTCCACCATTTAATCCTACTCTTCTAGCTCTCAATACTCATCACTATAGCTCCTATGAATCATCTATCCTAAGCCTTGACACTTGATGAATCAAGACCACAAACATTGGCACTAAGTGGCATTCAAAAACCCTATATAAGTCGAACACCCCTATTCATTCAAATCACACCTCAAACATTTATCTCACACTCAAATGGAGTTCTAGCTTATCCAAGGAAGAAGTAGAAGGTCCTAAGATCATAATAGAAGCCAAGAACCAAGAAAAAGAAGCCCTTGAAGTCGTTAGTAGGCGTATGAACCTGAAAACCCTATTTTGACCCACTTTAGCTCAAGTAAGCTTAAACTCTTGTTCAATAAGCTTATAATCTGTATTAGAATGTTCATTATACTCTTAAAATCATATAGGAACTCTTGTTAAAGCCTTGAATCCTCAAACCCATGCATTTTTTTATTAAAACCCTAAAAATGACCCGTTTTGATTTTCTAGCTAACGAATCCTTTTTCTAAACTTTTGTTACGTTAAAACATCTTATTTTTGCTTATTCTAATAAGCTATAACCTGCAAATATCATTTGGAACCCTAAAATAAGCTTGCATGACTTTTTGGACTTGATTTCTAAATATTTTCATGCATAGGGGTATATATCGTAAATTTCTAAAATTTATAACTAGAGGGGCTGAAAATGTCATTATTCCAAAGTTATAACTATAAGGACCTACTTTTCCAAGTTCTAAAGTTAAAGGTTTAAATTATATATACTTTATAGATAAAGGACTAAACTTGTAAAAGTTTATAAACCAAGGGTATATATTGCCATTTTTGCAAACTTTAAAATATAGAATATAATATTTTTATATAAATTATAGAAATATATATTAATATTATAAAACTCGATTTTATTAAAACCCGACACAATTATCGTTATTAATCAACAATCGACGCATTATAAACCAATAACGTTATATATTTAACATAATTTATCATCGACTAACTTTTAAAGAAACTTAAAATTTTATCATATCACGTTACTAGGGAGCTTTATGTGAGGATTTTCATTTGGGTATACGTTTTGACGAGTTTGCTGGATTTACGATTTAAAGTGTCATGGCTCCTCAAACGTTTACTACATGACCTCTGAATTATGATGGCCCGAACAGTGATACAATATTTCTATAAATTAATAAATCAAAGTAATACGTTAAACTTTATAAAGTTTTAAAACATAAACCATCACACTAAGACTTGACATATTACCCCAGGTTGCGTCACGAAGCCGTTACTTTCACTTGATATACTTTTGCCATCAATCAGATTTTCCCAATTAAGGTGAGTTCATAGCCTCACATTTTAAATCTTTTAATGTTTTCATAAACCCGCGAGGGGGATACATGCTATATGTGAAAATCCATCTTTTAATGTCAATATTTAATTCATATCTCGTTCTCAGTTTTTTTCTTTGTTAGCATTAAAATATGTTGACTAAAACAGAATTACATTAAATCGTGTCGGTTATAAACTAGGACAATAAATGTGTTGACTAGACAATAAATGTGTTGACTAGACAATAAATGTGTTGACTAGTCAACATTATGATTGTTAGGAAACCAACACAAGGACAATAAATGTGTTGACTACAATTGGTATCAGAGCACAGGAGCGATTCGTGTGTGTGGTTTGCTGATTTGGTAGTATCATCAAGACAAATCAAAATATAAACACCAAAGCAAACACAACACTTATTGCTAAAACAATCCTTATAAGATTCACTAAAACGACAAACGGCTAGAGATTCGGATTACGATGACAAGTGTTCACGAAGTTGATTTGGTATCCCTTATTTGAGATTGAAGTTGGATTTCACGAAGGCGTCCTATTTTTCACATCGAGACTTTCTTTCTACTATTTTCTATCGATTGATGATTTGCTTGAACGTATACAGTTATGATTAAGACTTGGATTATCTAGTTTCCAGAAGTCAAGGGCTGGTTGGATGAAGACCTGGATAACTATCACTTAAAGGAGTTACATTGTAGTACTCAGTGTCACACGCAGATGTCGATGTGGATAATTTCAAGAGGTGTTGTACTTCTTATACTTTTGATGGAGTATAAGGTACTTAGAGATTTTCTTCTGCACCGTTCTTCAATCAACAATAGTGCAAGATTAAGTAACAAATTTGGGGGATTTTACTTTAGTTTCAAGTTTGATATATCGGGTTTACTTCCCCATGTGATCACGACAATAGCCTACAGAATACGAGGTTGGTAAGTTAGCCAGAGAGTTTAAAGGTTGAGATGTAATCAGCACTTCTCACGGGTATTTTTGTGCTATTCCAAGACAAAGATACTTCACAGTCTAAGCAAAATCTTCAAAGTTCTTCGATGACATTCATTCACAAGACCTTGATTATACCAAGTGTTCTTGATTCTTGCTTCATCTCCTCTACGGTTTCTGAAGTCAAGAGGGTAATGATTATTTTGTATATCAAGATTTGTGCTTATGACAAGAACTTCTCGAGTATATGAACGTACACAACAATGATGCTTCCGAGAGTTCGTAACCATCATGGGGGTAAAATGTGTACATCCGGGACTTAATTGACTTTGATGTTACCATGTCAACTTCCAGGGGGAAGTAGTGTATACTACTTCACTAAGAATGGTTTGTGAAGTATTCTACAAACATGAGAAGAATAGATGCTGATTTCTCGCATGCACCCCCGAACAAATATTCACCAAGCCCTGATGACAAGAAGCAGTGGTCGTTGGTGTGGTTTGACTTCTACAAAATTCCGCTGTGCACTTTGATGACAAGTAGAAGATTGTTCAAGCTATATCAATGTTTTAGAATTTGCTCAAGATAGGGATGTTGGTTTGGGGGAAGCTGATTCAGAAACTTCGCCAAAAAGGAGTCTATGAAGAAAGCTTTTCAAGACATGCTGCATGAATTGGGGGGAAGTTAATCCAAATCATGCATACTACAATGGTTCCAGAACAAGTAAAGACAATGAAGATCCAAGATGGAATACAAGTTTCAAGACCAAGAGAACTCACAAGACAACTTCAGCTTTGGAAGCGCTTTGGAAGAGTTTATTTAATTGTATTTGTACTTGTTAGTAACATTGTAAGTAATTTTGTTTTAGTCAACATATTGGGGGAAGATTGTTAGCATTAAAATATGTTAACTAAAACGGAATTACATTAAGTCGTGTCGGTTATGAACTAGGACAATAAATGTGTTGACTAGACAATAAATGTGTTGACTAGTCAACATTATGATAATTAGGAAACCGACACAAAGACTATAAATACCCCCTCCTATACTTCCATAGGAGGGGAGAGGATTCATTTGTAACATTTCACATAAGGTGTATGTGTGTGTTTTTCTCTCCTATCACACACACATCTTTCCCTATTTTCTCTCATCATCAATAATATGGCTACTTATTTGTTTCATCCTCCCCGACCTCCGGATCTTGTTTTTCCTAGTGTTTCTTCTTGTTTTTCCTAGTGTTTCTTATGGTTAACAGTGTGCAAGAATAAGTTATTCTAATGTTCATGAACGGCTGAATTTTATAAATTTCTTTACATTATTAGTGTAAAAAAATATCGAAAGGCGCATAAATAAAGTAAAAGTGTTCCATAAAATAACGTAAAACCAATTATAAACTATAAACATGGTTTTACTTCTAAGACCAAGAGGTGCACGAGACTCACTCGTTAATTCTACATAGCAACTCTTAAGATGCAAGTTAGTACACCCTAATGTGAGTTAGTTGGTTTGAGTTGGTTGCTTCGTTGGTTTGAATTTCTTTGTTTTTTTAGATTACTTTTTATGGTGGGTTTGTGTTTTAATCGGGTATGGTGGGTCCTAAAAGTGTAAGTTAGATGCAAGTTATTGTGAAGGTTGTTTTTGAACGTGTAAGTTAGATGTAAGTTAGATGACAAAAGACTGATGTGGCGATGAGGTGCAAGTTACTGCACTTTATCATATTTTGAAAAATATAAAATTTATCTTCTTCCGTTATCCTCTAATATATGCTTACTAGTATCATTATCAGCAGTCATAGTTTTACATTTCTTCTGAAATGAAATTCGTAGATACAAATTATTAGAGGATGAAAAATGAAAACATAAGTATATTAATACATTTTACTAAAGAGTGGTCGCTCCTTAAAAAATGTGCAAAAAATGCACGATTTTCAATAGTAGATGTTTATTTTTTTAATCCCTCTCCCACTTTCAATAGTTGGTATTTACTTTTTTTAATCCTTATCCTACTTCCATCTTCTCTTTCGACGATATTTACTATATGACTTCCAGCTCCATTTTTTGTGCTTTTTCTCTCAGTAAATTGCATTACTATATTTTATTAAAGAGTGCTCGCTCCACGACGCTATGTTGATCGGTTCTTTGTTTGGGGTTTTGTGAGTGAGGTGTGTCGAAATAACTAGTAAGACTTTATTTTTCATAGTTTTAGGGCTTTTATAGATATAGGATTTTTTTTCGATTAGGGTTGGTATGTGTGTAAATACACATACCTTTTTCCCTAAAAAGAGAGCTAAAAAGACCGATAATGACCAAAAATACATTAAAATGCATTGTATATTTATATTTTGTGATTTACGGTTTGCAGGTACGGAAATTCATTAAAAAGATAAAAACGGAGCCAAAACGAACAAACCTGAGCACGGGAATGGAAAGAGCGCGGAAAACCGAAGCCAAAGACGTACTCGTCTTGTACGGACCAACCCGGGTCCACTTAATGGGTCGGGTCAGCCCAAAATCCTATCTTAATAAACCAAAAAGTCCATGATTTAAATTAGAGTCGAAAACCCTTACTCTCGGCCCAATTCCAAATCCATATCAAATTAACCAGCCCAACTCACCCCTTTTTAATCTCAGTCAAAGAAATAAAATAGGTCAATTAGTCAAACAGTCAAAAACACTTTATCTTTCTCCCTATTTCCCTCCATTTTCACCTTTCACCACGAACCGAGTAAATCAAGCCAAGTAAACTAGCCCCGTCCTTCTAGAAGGCTCAGTCTGACACTCTGACACTCCTACTTATTCACGTTGGCAATCCCAACGCATTTGATTGGTTAACTGAGTTTAGACTTTCATTTCAAATCTCTCCCCTAAATTACCTCAGCTTAATGGATGATAAGCCAAACTTAGATGGGCTTATGGACACCACTAGCTTATTTATGATAAGCTGGAGCTTGTAGATCTAGCTTATTAAAGCTTATTTGATCCCTGTTTAGCTGGGATTAAGGTACACTTGCTATTTCCTCTTATTTTAGCTTAAATTCTAATTAGCTTATTCCTGCTTGTATTTTTGCTTATTGCTTGCTTATTCCTGCTTGTTTGTGCTTACTTAGTTCTAATATTGTTTAATATGTTAGTTTACGATTTTGATTTAGTTTAATTAAAGCTATTTGTGATTATGTCTCTTTACTTAGTTAAAACTGCTTATTATAATGGCTTATCTGTTGTTGCTTATTTTTCCTTCCTTTGAGCTTAAATGTCATCTATTATCATTAAGTGTTATCTGTTTTCAATAATCCATGACTAATAAAGACTTTTGTAGAGTAAAAATTGAAAAAAACAATTTTAATGGGTGTTTGGCACAAGCAGTTCTAACCTTGGTTAGAACTGTTTGATTGCTTGTGTCCTTTAAGCTAAGTTTAACAAGCTCAAACTAAGCTTATAAATCAGTTTTAATAAGTTGTTTAAGTTTAAAATACAAGTTTAAGGTCTTATGTATTAATGGCTTAAATCTGTTGGATCTTAGTTTATCATTTCAGCTTAATTGATTCAATCTTAATAAATGGCCTTTAGGAATTGTTTTCATACTTGATTCGAGTCTAATAATGCAGTAGGATTGAGTAAATGTGTGTGCAATTTTCCTTTGTTTAAAATCAATATCTGTCAAAGTTATGAAGATCTCTTTTTAAGTTTTAAAAAGTCAGATTTCAATAGCAAATTTAGATTAGATAAAAATAATTTTAAGGTCTGATATTGATAACATAAGCTCTTTGGACATCTAGCTTAATCTGTTTTCAACTTTTGAGTTTTTGCATTAGCTTAATCTTGCTTAAATTTAGAGCTGAAAAAGCCTTTTTTGTCTTTCATAAAACTTTAAAAATCCAAAAAGAAATAGTTTAGTTAAACTGCCACTCTTCCAAGTCCTTTTTCTAGCTTATTACTAGTCCAATTCTCTTAAAACTTGATTTTATGTTTTATTTGGAAGCTAAAATCCATCTGTTTTCAGTTTTCTACTTATTTCATGAGCTTAATTGGTCTTAAAAATAAGCTCAAAGTTGAGCCTTTTTCCTTTGAAAACTGCCAGTTTGAGTCTAATAAGTTTTTAGCTTCTAAGAACTTTTCAGCTCATTATGTTAAGTAAAACCTAGTCACTTTTGCTTATTAAGTTTAGTTTAGGGTTTGTTAATGGCTTATTTGATTTCTATTTGCTTATTAAGTTTTAAAAATTAGACTAGTTTAAGTTAAAAGTTATATAAGCAAAAAGGGTCAAACTGCCAGCTTTAAGCTAGCTTTTCTTAGCTTTTTAGTGTTTAAATAAAAAATCGAGTTAAGTACATTTTTGGTCCTTGTGGTTTGTAGCGATTTCACTTTTGGTTCAAAATTCAAAAAAGTTTCACTTTTGGTCCAAATTTCAAGTTTCGTTTCACTTTTGGTCCATTCGTTCCATTTCCAACTGTGAAATTCGGACCAAAAGTGAAATGAAACTTGAAATTCGAACCAAAAGTGAAACAAAACACGAAACGAAACTTGAAATCCGGACCAAAAGTGAAACGAAACTTGAAATTCAAACCAAAAGCAAAACTTTTTTGATTTTTGGACCAAAAGTGAAATCTGCTACAAACCACAAGGACCAAAAATGTACTTAATTCTAAAAAATCTCTTCTCAAAAGTGCTTATTTTAGTGGTTAAAAGCTTTTTAAAAAAGAAAAAAAAAGATGTTTTGTCAAAAAGGGTGGCCACAGGTTTCGAACCTATGACCTCCCCTTTAACATACCAACGCCTCAACACACACTCTCTTAACCAACTCGCCCTTGGGTCTTTTTCATTATGAGTTTGTTTCGTTTATTATTTAAAGTCTTTTTCAGTTTTACTCTTTAGTGCTTATTTGCTTATTTCCTGCTTATTCTTTAAGCAACTTTTTCTGTTTTTATTTTTCTTTTATTCTACATAGTTTAAAGTTTTTACCATAATTTTTCTAGAATTTTTAGAATTAGTTTAGTATTTTTAATTAATTTTTTAGATTAAATTAGTTTTTAATCCATAATAAATAAAATAAAAACAAAAAAAATATAATTTTTTTTTGAAAATTATTTTTAGTCAATTAGGATTTTTAGAAATTAAATTTGAGTTTTTAGGGTTAAAATTTGAATTATTTGCTTATATGTCGCGTTTTTAATTTCCCGTTATCGTTTTATGCTTAATTTCTTAAAGGCTTTAATTGTTTACTGGTTTTTACTTGCGTTTACATGTTATTTGCATTTTCATTAGTAGTTATAGAAACCAAAATCAAAATCTTTTAAAATCATTCAATTCACGCGATCACGAACATAAGCGATTTTCAATTCATACCTCGTCGGGATACGACTCGGGAAGGTTTTGAATTTTACTTTAGATAAAAGTAATCTTCTTAAATCCTTATGGAATACTTATTACTATACTATTATTGATATTCTCCTTATATATACTTACGTGTGTGTATTTGGTCGAACCAATTTTTGGCGTCGCTGCCGGGGAAGTGTGTGCGATTATCGTGTTTACGTTTGAAGATTAGTTTTTGAAGACCCTTCCTCGTGAAGTTATCGTTTTATTATTTTCTTTTATAAAACTTTAAAAAATACAAAAATATATTATTTTTATCAATTTATTTTCATAGATTTATTAGAAATATTTTTCTTAAAGTATTTAAAAAACCAAAAAATTGAAAAACAACATAAAACAACCGTTGTGTCACTTGTGAAATCGGCTCATTTAGATTACAAACTTTAAGAAAGGTTTAAGGAGGGTTGATCCTATGAACTTCTACCCGAAAGGAGAAGGTTTTTAAAACGCTTCGCGCTTACCCGCTCCTCCGCTTCTTTGTGCGTTTTCTAAAGAGCTACCTTACACTTGTTCGATTATCGGTTACAAAAATATTTTTCTTTTTATTTCTCTTATTTTGTTTTTAGTGTATGCAAGCTCGCACTTCTTTAAAATTCGTTGGTGAACCATCTACGAATCCAAAACGTCGTAATCGTAGACGTTCAAAACAAAGAGTCGAACTGTTCGCTCTTGAAGAGACTCCCGTAGTTACGATGGACGATCAACGTACTATGGCAGAATTACTCCGTACACCCACCGAGGGTTATGCGGAGGCAATCGTAGTACCACCCATTCCCGCTAAGCATTTCGAGCTCAAGCATAGTCTAATCAATCTTTTAACTTTAAAATAATTCTTCGATTTCGAGAAAGAAG
>BQNB010067417.1:0-32198 GCA_026074375.1 Tanacetum coccineum | reverse complement strand
TAATAATTTGACCAGTTAATTTAAAAAAATAATTAGAAAAAGAAATTAGATGATACAATTATTGTACGTCGTTTAACCATGTATTTTAAATCTAAATTTTATTTAAAAGTCATGTACTATGTGGCTTGACCGAACAGGATGCGGTTTGCCGACTATTTTGACTTCTTACATTTCTGTATGCCACGTCCATAGGTGGTGATGTGCCATTTGGCCTTTTCTTCAAATTGAAGTGATTATTTATAAAAAATAAAAAATAATGTTGGCTTTTCCAAAAAGTTGAATGACTTACGTAACTTTTTTATATACTTTACTGTTTTGCATGTATATGTATATTTTTTAAAAAGCTTACATTTCGTATATGTTCAAGTTAAATTTTATTATTGCATATATATGTATTTTAAAAGCTCAAAGATTGCATATATTTAACTTAAATTTTTAATTACATATATATATTTTTTTTAATTTTAAATATATCATATATATCAAGATAACTATTTAATAAAAAATTTAAAATTTAAAATATATGATAATTATAATTATTAAAAAAATTATTTTTTAAGTTGTTTTTTCTTTATTTATAAATTGTTGGTAGTCATATTATCCTTCTACTGTAAACATAATTTATCTATTATACTTATATAACAATTATGATATATATGATGAGTTTGTTTCATCATGTATTCGTATTATATATATGAGATAAAAATGATTTTTTCTGTGAGGTTAAATATTGTTTTTATATTTGTTTTTTCATTTAGTTCTCTTTAACTTTGAGACATCGTACCATTAAAACCATTATTGTTGCTATCTTTAAGGTTATAATTACCACAATTTAAAGTTTAAAATTATATTAAGTAATTATTTTCATATATATTAAAGGTTTTGAAAAGATATATATTTGATTACGAAGGTTTACAAAAGATATATATGCAATTAGTAGATTAAATTGGATATATATGTATGTTTTAAGCTTTTAATATGACATATGTGCAATTATAAGTCTAAGTTTTAATATATATGCAATTTTGAACTTTTAGAAAAACATATATGCAAGTTCCCCTAATTTATATACTGATACTATAAGTTGAAAAATGATTTTGAAATCATGATTAATCAATTTTTCAAGTCATTTGTATGTTGGCAGTATTATTTAAGTTTATAGGTTATATAACTTGATGAACGTTGTAAGATAATAAAGGACATTATAGGGTATGTTTGGTGAGGGCTTATTGGGGATTATCGGGGTTTGGGCTTTTAAAATAAATCGGCTTATTAAAGAAGTTTCGTTTGTCATGCGAGCTTATGAAAGGGTTTATAAGTCATAAGTCTCTATAAACACCAGCTCCATAGAGGGCTAAAAACTTTAAACCGAAGCTTTTGAACCGTAAATTACTTACTTACCCGCAAAAATATCTAACATATACCAAAAACTCATTTAATTATGTCTTTTTTAGTAATTTTGCAATAATAAGCCTCAACCCCAGCCCATTTGTCAAACAAGTTTAAAAAAAAATACAAATTTCAATTTCAAATTTCAGCTTATGATATAAGACCTAGCCGCAGCTCCAGCTCCAACCCCAGCCCATTTCGCCGAACATACCCTATAACTTTGTTCTAAATCAAATAAACACATACAATAAAAACCAAAATACTTCATGTTTATTTACACATGGTACAAGTAATATATAACGTGTAACATAAACATCAAATTTGTTACGACATATGCACTAGATACTCGTACATTAAACCAACCACGCATCGGCAGTGGCATACACCCACATGTTACAAAGTCATGTAAGCGTGAAAAGTTTGTTGATATAAACGAAAGGTTTAAGGTTCATACTTTTTCGTGTTTAGACTAAAGTTTACCCTCTTCTTCCATGTCTAAGATAGTCCATTCTGATTACCCATAATTGCTCTCCCACCACTTTCATGTCTGGTCGGTCTGCTCGTGTGGGAGCTGCGCATTGGAATGCTAGACCGAGCATCTTTGTGAAGATTTCACCGTCCACTGCTTCTTTCATTTGAGGGTCAACTAAGTCCATAATGTCACCGTCGTTGTATTTCCCAAATGCCTGAAAAAGTGAAATGACAACCTATATATAGTCATGCGCCAGAGGTGGAAAAATGCTTAACATCTATTAATACACGACGTACAGCTTGATATGCACAAGTAGAAGAAACTTACCCATCTTATTGTCACCTTCTCGTCGGGAGATCTCTTTGACTGAAAGGACGAAACGACCACATAAAATTTTCAATATGCTAGAACCCCAAAAGGAGTAAACTTCACTCTATAGCGGGGTGAGTTGATAATTTCTTCATAATCAGGGTCAAGGTAAAAACCCCCCAAAAAACCGTACCTCTATACTTTGTCACGACGTGTGTTTCGTCAGTCTCCGCATCACCAAGTCTTGCAAATCCAAAGTCTGCCACTTTTGCTCTTAGTCTCTCGGTTAGAAGAATGTTGGATGACTTCACGTCACGGTGGATAATTTGCTTTTCTGTACAAGATCAAGAAAAATTAGGTACTAACAAGGGGATGTATTGAACTATTGATGAGCAAACATTGAATAAGAATTATATGATTACTAAATTCTTGAACTTTGAGTTAAGCATTACCTGCGTATTGGTGGAGATATGTTAAACCATGAGCAATATCGATGCAAATTTCAAGTCGTTGACTAAAGTCCAAGAGATTTCCATGAACACCTGAGAAAAGGAGCAACTACATTTTTATGCTCGCAAAGTGATGGAGTTGAGGAGGGGGCCAATGGACTTGCAAAACTTACCATCCAAATGTTCTCTAAGTGTACCATTAGGCACGTATTCAGTAATAATAAGGCGCTCGTTTCCTTTATCAACATAGCCAAGCAGCTTCACTAGATTACGATGATCAATTTTCGAAAGTAGTTCAACCTCGCTTCTGAATTCACTTTGTAGAGCATCAAAATGTTCCTACACAATATTTTACAGTTAAGGGTTGATTGGTTTGGTGCGGTTTTTATCCATTCTTCATATTGTTGATCCCATTTTTTTCTTATATATATAAATAGGCTCACAATCACATATTCATTTCATGTTGAATATATACATTAAAAATGACGGAAAGGAAACGAATAGGACTTTAAGCTAGCAAACTCACAGTTTGGCTGCCCTAAACTATTCACACTAGGTTCAAAAGAGTATGCTTTGACTTTTGAGGTCAAACAAGCCAAATTCAACTTTTTTGTACGGATTTTATACAAAATTTACGCCAACGTTAACAATTGCTAGATAGTTCGGTGTAGTAGTAGTCACTTTTCTTCTTGACATAAAAAAAAGATCAACCATATTAACTGTGCAATTAGGTGATTGATTTGTATGTTTGACCTAAAAGTCAACTTTTTGCACTTTTTTCATACCAAAGGAGCTATATGCCTGTAGGTTAGTGTACATAGACTAAAGCTATGCCCTTTTAATAATTTTAAATGAATTATTTTGTTCAGTTATATATAATATTTATGAAAAATTCGAAAGAGTTTTTGTGGATCAAACTCGTCTCACCTCTAAACTGACATGTTTCAACCTAAACTTATTCGAACCCGTGAGCTGCTGATCTTGCCACCTCTAATGTTATATACCAACTACGGTTCCCTAGCGACTACTATGACCAAAAAAGGAAAAAAAAAGTTACTCAACATTATATTTTACACAAGTATGATTACCTTTTTTGCTCTTTTAATGGCTACCACTTGACCGTCGTGTAGTTGAGCTTTGTATACTGTTCCAAAACCTCCTTCGCCTAACTTTAATGATGGTGCAAAATTTTGGGTAGCTCTTGCAACTTGGCTCATGGTCAAATGAACAGATCCAATCCTATCGAGTTTTGGAGATATCGAGAATCTACTGGGACTAGGTGGAACACGCAATGGACTAGGTGGAACACGCAATGGACTAGCTGGAACCTTTTCAGAAACAGAGTTCATTTCTACAGATGAAGTTGAATCCACTGCAATCATATATTAATCCATATTAACCAACCAAAACGCAAAAAACGATATTATTCAAAGTTAAGGTAATTATTGTTTACAGCTTGAAAAGTTTTGTGGTTTCTGAAAGGGTCAATTTCGGATTTTTGTGTTGTCTACTTTTCTCGTAGGAAATGACATGTTTGTTAACAATTAAACCTTTCTGACCCGTTACACAACTTATAGTTAAGGCCTTAAAAGTATGCATAATAGGAAACGAAAATTCAAGATTTCATGGCGTTTAAAATAAATCGAGAGTATAAAATTTTACTTACTTGAATTTGGCTCCTTGCCGAGAACAATGTGGGGGGTTTCTTTCTTTCTAGCATGAAAGCATGGGCAAATAACACTGCAACATAATATCAGAACACCAATACCGGATCCACCGATCAATAAATATTTGGTATTGAAAACGGAATCTTTATCATCTTTTTTTCTCTTTGACTCGTTTAACTCTCCTTTTAGAGTTTGGTCGCGCACTAAATTTTGTAGAAATCTTCTTCCATCTGGTCAAAATTACAAAGGAAAGGTCAACAACTTTTAAACACTTCATTTTAAGTAATATCCCCTTCTTAAGAAAACTGCAATTCATGCCTTTTCAGAATGTCAAATGAAATTGAATATTTCGGAATGTCACAAAAACTTCTTTTTTCAAGACTGCGAACGAAAATTGCGAAATTTCCTTTTTCTGAGACAAAATTACGTGTTTGCATATGATCATCCTTCCTAATGATAATGTTAATTTGGGTCACACTTTTCCTTAACGTGTAACAAAGAGGATTTGAGATATTTGGCAAATGCTCAAGACTGTTGAAATTTTCATGGGACGAATACCAGGAGGAATATGTAAATTCGGTAATACGAAACTAGTGGATTTTGTTATATATTGTGTACCTGTAAAATGATCCAGCTCGTAGCAAAGACTCTCGGCGTTTCTATTAATGAAACAATGATTTGTACGATACGACTTGATGGACTTGCAGAATAAATCTTTGCTTACTAAATCCCCGTTTAAATACAACAGTTTGCTATTTGAGTCACTCGAAGTCCCAATTTGATAGGTCCCACAAGCCTTCAAAGGCAAAAATCTCGAGGCAAATATGATTTGTAATTGTACCAACAATAAAAGCAACACGATCACTCCCATTTTCATTTAAGAGCATATTTATTTCATCTCATCGATACAAAATAACAAGGGTGTCACTAACTTCTTCAAGTCGTCTTTAAGCAAAACTAGAGGAATGGCATCTTGGTAATATACAAATATATCAATAAAGACGGTTTCATAGTTGATTCAGGAATTATAGAGTGCTTCAATACGCAATACACAAATATTCTGCACCACTGAAGTCGAGTGTAGTCCTCAAAACCTATTCACAAAACAAACTAAGATGGTGACTCGTGTGAGAAAAAAAAGGGCAAGTTCCAAAATCGCTAAAGAAACTGAAGTAGGGGATGTTAATTTGGACATGCAGAGCGCTTATCTAATTATCACTAGTATTGGATTAAATGGTTCTTATCATTATTTAAGACTATCTGATTATTTAGTGGTCAATAATCAGTTTCATGCTAGCCATAACAAATGTAATTCATATAGTAGAGTAAGAGTACTTATACACCCGTATTTACATAAATGATATAATCAAATATTCAATGCTTTCATTAGAAGTCTTATGACAACTTCAATGTTTTATTACAGGCAATTATCATTTAATATCACATAATCCCTTGCAAAATGCACATTCGCGCACCCCCTTAGAACCACAATTTAGCTAAGTATTCTTATTTTCTAAAATCTCGTGCTTAAACACCTAATGATGGTGAAACTTTATCCTAATCTTACAACATTCCAATACTTGCATAAACCATACTCGTTTTCCCAGTATAAAGAAAAGTAGAGAACATAACTAAAACTCAACGAAAATTGACAAGACATAAAACATCTTACGATAGACACAAATATACAAGTGTACAACGGGAAATCTGTGTTAGCAAACATAATTCTTCATACCCAGAAAACCGAATTATCAAATCTGTACATACTTATAACTGATGCACCCACTTTCAAGATTTGCATAATAAAGAACTCAACTTTCAATACATTTCTTCACAATTGACACAACCACATGTCATAAAACAAGAAACTAAACAAAACCCATCATTCAAACCTCAATAAATTGCCATAAAATTATGTCAAAAGTGCTAAGAAGCTGTGAACCATCTAGATATACATATTAAAGACCAAGTACCCGGAAGGACTAGTCTTTGACTCAAATGTACACGGCCTAACCACATTCCCGTGGCCATTTCCGACTCTTTCCTAATGACCCTTTCCTAGCCACCCAAAATGTGTACCTAATGACGTTTGAACCTTAGACCCCTTGCGAGGACATCAAGTGTCTTACCATTAGGCGCTTTGGTGAGCGTAATATTAAAAACTAAATCTTTATCCAATTTCTTCACAATTAAGACAAGTAGACAACCCCATATGGCCATATGACAAAACAAGAAAAAAAAACATATCCAAAAACCACCTCAATTCCCATAAAACTCACAAAAACATAGTAGAAACGTTAGGGGTGTTTGTTTCGGCTTATATAAGCGGCTTATGGCTTATTTGGTTTTGGGCCTATGTTTAATAAGCTCACTTTTTCTAGCTTATTTTGACATTTTCCGGCTTATATAAGTTCATTATGACATAATGAACTTATATAAGCCAGAAAGTTTCAAAATAAGCCACACAAAAAGTGAGAAACATAAGCCCAAAACCAAATAAGCCATAAGCCGGCTATATAAGCCGAAACAAACACCATAAAGACTGAATTTTCATCCAATTTCTTCAAAATTGAGAAAGACCCATATGATAAAACAAGAAAACAAACAAAACGCATAATTCAAAACACCTAAATTATCACTAAAAAAAGTTATAAAAAATGTGAACCAGCTCATAATACAAGTCAACAGATATGAAATGAATAAAGTTCAAACCTTTGACTGAATCACAAGAACATAAACCTTAATCTTATGTTAACAAAAAACATCAGATTGAAAAGAATGTTTTGTTTCTTGATGTTGGAAAGACCAATGAAGGTGTGTGTTTTGGATATATGAATATAAAATACAGTATAGATTTGAAGGGTCAATGACAGTTTTTGTGTCATATAAAATTGGTTTAAATAAAAGTTGGCCTAAATATTGGAAAATTATTGGAACTTATGTCATACATATGTAAGCAAAGTGAGCTGGTTTATTTGAAATTCATGTGCTTTCCTATATTTAGATGTCATCATGTAACTAGGCTGGGCTGGTAGACTTGATAAGATTTGTTGCACCTTGATTTGGGGTGTTTGGATATCATTTCTTTATATAGAAAGGGTTTTGTTATTAGCAAGTTTATAAATAGCATGAGTTGTGGCGCAGCGGCATGATCAAGTTTAAAGCTTTAGCGCAAGGTGTGGCTATATAACGTTTTTAAGACGTGACTTAAAGCGGCAAAAAATATTTATAAATTTATAGATTTATATCATATTTTATGATTATATGAGCGGTAACATTAGTAAATCAAGCCCAAATTCAAAATATTAGTAAATGCAAGCCCAAATATCAAATATTAGTAAATCCTTTAAGGTTTTAAAAAAACTTGTCACGCCTTGCACCTTCGCGTGCCTTTTCATGCCATTTCACTCATCAACTCACATCACGTCTAAAGCCGACGTCTTGCTGTATTTCGTAACTTTGAGGCCACGCCACGCCTTTTGGCGCTGCCATGACGCGCCTTTTAGAACTCTGGTTATTAGTAATTCCTGTCCCAAAAAAAGTACACATTCTGCAACATCCACGCTCCTATGACCCTCTGTTTATAGTACAATACAGTTCTTTATCAGTTTATGTTCCATACTTTTTGTCAGTTTAATATTTTGACTTGTTAAACTTTATATTTTTTTCGCATTTTCTGTTTCGCAAATATATAATATAAAAAAATTTAGAGTTAAGTACATTTTTGGTCCCTGTGGTTTGCTGCATTTTCTCACTTTTGGTCCAAAAATAAAAAAAAATTTGTTTTTGGTCCAAAACACATAGTTTCGGTCCACTTTTGGTCCAAAAGACATAGTTTCGTTACACTTTTGGTCCAAAAGACATAGTTTCGGTTCACTTTTGGTCCAAAAATTTTAGTGCAAATTCACGGGATTGGACTAAAAGTGGACCGAAACTATGTTTTTGGACCAAAAGTGAACCTTTTTTGAATTTTGGACCAAAAGTGAACTCGCACCAAACCACAAGGACAAAAAATGTACTTAACTCTAGATTTTATATTTTTCTATTTTCTTTTTGTTGGTTTTATAATTTTGTATTTTTATTTTTCAGAAAAATAAAGAGAAAAATAAAAATATATACACGTCGAAGTTTCCATCAGCAGTGACAATTGTTGCTAGAGTTGAAGTAGATGAAGTTGAATCTGGTTGTTGTTGACGTTTATCGGGTGCATCAACAGCAGTAACAGCGGAAGACTTTGAAACAACTTGATTTACTCCATTGAGATATTAATCGAACAAAGGACCGAATAGACTTTCCAACTCTATCATATCTGCTATAGGAACTTTTGTTGACATTGTGGTGCGAGGCTTGAACCGTTTTGTTCAAACGTCATCTTTGACATTTAGGATCGAGGCTTGAACTAATGTGTTCAAACGTCATCTTTGACATTTAGGATCGAGGCTTGAACTGATGTGTTCAAACGTCATTTAGAGAGAGAAAGAAAATATAGAAGATTTATTAGAGAGAGAAAGTAGAGATGGATGATCTTTTACACATATCAAAACACACACATAAAATGACCAACACCCTCTCCATGTGTGGAGAGGGTCCTTTTATACCCTATGCCTTCAATTAAGGTGCATGGGCTTTCTATGAGCCGGGTTTGGCTTCTCATGGGCTTTGAGCCCTTTACATAGACATTAGTAGTTTATATTCCAAGCCCATTTAACCCGACTAGCCTATTACTTAACAAGACTAATTACGACTATTAAGACCGATAACATTCTTGTTCGACTTATATAAAATTAAGGCTAACAATTGCCAACATTGTCCCATGCAAAGCCACAATCTTTTTGAATGTGCCTTCACCCCCAACACGTGACGGGAACCCCAAGAATGTTGATCCGAGTATAAATTAAGTGTTTATACTAAATGTCATGCAAAAGTAAAATTTTAAGATATTATGTACTAGTTTTAATGCCCGTGCACGTACGGGGCTTAGACATTATGTTTTTTTAAACTACATATATATATTTTTTTCTGTTTTATAAGTTACGTTATAGAGTATTATCGAAATATATGAAGATAATAGATTCAATAAATCTTTTATATATTACGTAGTATATGTATTTGATGATGATTACTAATTTTTTTTCTTTTGATTTACCTGTTTTTTGACTCGACATTGTGAGCCAACTAATCCTAGCGAAACAACCCTTTTAGGTAGCCCGGAGTCGGGTCAAGTGAACCTTCGATGTGCTTCGGTTGTACAACATGATTTCAGGCCGACAATGAAAAATCTACCAAAAACTCTTCGGGTAAATTTGAGATGTGATTAGATAATGTTAAATCTTTGTTTGGAAGTAAGAAATTGTTTACGTTTGTTGTATTTTAAAATATAAAGTCTAGAGATATAAAGTTTAAGGGTTATTTGTTTATTTCTTAAAGTTATAATAAAACTTGTAAATTTATAAATTTACACTTTTAACTCCAAAAACAACCAAAGCAATTAGAATAAGAAAAGACTCCCACCAAGGCCGCCAACTGAAAAAATTTTTTTAACTCCCATGAACGAAACCGAACACCCGAAGCATCATACCAAAAACGATCTAACCAGCACATATTGTTTGTCTCAATAAGGCAATATGAAGAAGAAATAGCTTCGTTAACGTTGCCAGTATAACTCCAAATCCTGAAGATCGCTAGGAAAATAATCTTTTCCCACGAAACCGTAGTTAGCGCGAGAGAGAACAACCCATGGTATATTCCAATTGGGGTCTCTATAGCTTCCATCGTTTATCAGAATCGTATCTCGTCACCTATTTGAGGGACCAATATAAATCAATCCATGAAGAACCGAGACTCAACAGCAAATTTAAAAATCATTAACCCGGGTGTAGATGGAGGGCGCAATGATGGAGTCTATTTCAGGAGCAATAACTGCGTAACATCCTCATTGTCATAAGGTTAACAATTACCAACAATCACCCTGAGAATGAACTCCAAGAATCTCATAAAGCACATCTTTCAAATTCTTTTTCCATGCAATCCTTAATACACCCATCATTATACAAGACCGAATCATCACGAATCTCGCCTTCTTCAAAGGAGTCCACAAGATCACTTTCCACCCCACGAACATCCTCCTCTTGCAAAACCCGACTAGAAGGCGACACCGAATCATTGTAACATTTCTTAGGGGAATCTGAATCACAAACTATCGACATCCAAATGCTCCTCTTTTCCAACTTTCATCCAAATAAAGAATGAAAACTAGGACCCCTGCATCTTCCTTTCCAGAGGATTAGACTCGAATTGACCTCCAACGTTTCAATATTGGGCGCTCCAATATGCAAACTCAGTACGATAGATACGATAGAAGTCCGATTAACGATATGAAACTATAAAGGGAACTCTATCACACGATGTAAAGACTCGGTAAGGACACAAACCTCCCATGAGACATTGGTCCATCACTTACCATATCCGTAAACACGCTGCTTCCCCACCGACCACCCAACTTCTTATAAACCTCTGAGCCCATGATCCAATGGCAGACCCACCAGGTCTATCCAAACACATCTTTTCATCTGGATAAAAAGCGTAGAAACATCTTGAACTCCAAATATAATCTCTTTTAAAAACGCGCTGTGAAGGTCTTGATAGCTTTCCACTTGATCCATAGAGTCGAATTCCAACCAAACCAACTCCGCCAACATATCTTAAGACCAACATACATCGAAATCCCTCAAAGACATATGTTTTAGAAGCTTTGAAATGACGACTTTAAATCTTTACTTAGCAGAAATACTACACTCCAAACCATCCAAATCAATACAATCGTTCTACCTGAGATAGACATCACCCACCGCTTCATATTACCCGCTTCCTTATATACCTTGTTACAATCCGACACCCCCACAGATTCTGCTCCAGCATTACTTGTACCGTATTTGCCCGACATGTCCACTGATTTGTTGCCCAGGACCGCTTTAGCATACGAGTTAAAAGACTGAAAAACATTTTCGTTGATACTAACAGATTGAGAGTTCGAACCTACACTGGGTTTGCCTCTCCAGAGACGTTTTCGTTAAGTATGTAATATTGATCACAAATGCAAATACGTTTTTACTACTTTCTGTCATAAACATAACGACTCTCATTATCATATGCACAAACACTTTAATTTCTAATATATAAACTGACCTGCCAAAACACGTATCTACATGCAAGCAATATTACTGAACGTGAATCCAATAATCAGTGTGGTTGCAGGTTGAGTGGTTTTTGGTATTCTTTACTATGAAAATGTAATCAAAAGGTTATGGTCTAGTGAATAAAATGGTGAACTTCTAAGGAAAAAAATGTTATGTCTGATATTGGGTAAGGTGTATCAGACAACCATGAATAGAGTGGTATCCGAGATAGTATTAGCTTTATCAGAATTACTAGATTGTTGAATGTAATGATGTTGGGCATGTCCAACTTTTTTTTTTTTGTCATTATTTGATGTACATGTTCGAAATGTTAATATAAGTTCACCTTTTCACAACAACAAAAAAATTACTGAACGTGCGATTCCAACTGTAGACCCGAGTATGTATAAACTGTCTCCATAAATACTGTAATAGTTATACGTTAGAAATACTCAAATTAAAACTAATTAGAGCAAATGATGTAAACTTATTGCATAGTCTATCTTAATTGATATTTGAGCACGAGAGTTAAACTAGTAATACATTGACATGATCATAATATGAAACAATTGTTTACTAGGTTTAGTCATAAGTTGCATAACAAAACTCACTAATTCAAATAAATTTTAGTGAATGAAGAGAATTGCATGTACTACATAATTAAAAAACAGTGTCAACATCAAAATAATGGCTCTAGTTAAATGCACTATTCTTAAAGGGAAGTTTGATTAGAGACGCTCAAAAGTGCAATTTTTTAAAATTTCCATGCTTAAAAAATAAAAATAATAACAATAATCAAAAGTTTTGATTCAAAACTACCATTTTCTCTTATTACTTCATAGTCCAAGCACTACCGACAAGCCCAGCCCAACCCACAAGGGATCACATCATCAAATATTTAGCGAGTACAAATTTTATAAAAACAAGCAAAGGTACCGCGCGTTGTTGCGGGACAGATTTTTTTCTGTTGCTGCGGAGCAGGGTTTTTTTTAATTGGTGTGGACACTTATTTCTTTTTTTAGTTTTTTTTTAGCTTTTTCTTTCTTGTATTTGGCGTGTTTTTTTTATATTGTCTGATTGTATGTTCCACGTTATTATACTCACGCCATAAATGTTGACTAAGTAAAAAAAGGAAAAAAAACAAACGGGTTGGCCCGAGGCTGGGCATAAATTTTTTTTAATTGATTTTGAACGAATATTGAGTAGGAATGTGCACGTGCGTTGCAACGGGGCTGATTTGTATTCGACGTTTTTTTTAATATTGCGTAGTTATATGTTCCGCATTATTATACTCGTGCTATAAATCTTGACTAAATAAAAAAGAAAAAAAAACCAAATGGGCCAGCCCAAAAATGAGAGCTAAAAAAAAAGTAAATGAGCGGGCCCAAAACTGAGAGCCCAAAAAAATCACTATGGCCCGACACTATTCCTCGTAGCACTGTAGCATGACATCTCAATTGATTATATATATAATTTGTTTTTATTTTATTGCATTTTTTTCTCCCTTAAAAAATAACCATCTTTTGTTTTCTAATAGGTACTCCATAATAGTAAGAAGTATAACAAACATGCATCACGCTCGTATTTATCAAACGTTTGATCGATTAATTATTATTGACTTGGCTAGCTATTATTTATCCGAGTTCCTTAAATTTGCAAATTTGAACGTATAGTCGTACAATAAACCGAGAGAACGACTAAATCTTGACTAAATCAACTCTCAAATTAATTTGAATGACGAAACTAGTTGATCATTCCATTAACGAGGCATTCGGACTCGTACGATGCACCGGTTTTATTTTCAGACAATCAATATTTCCTCGTAAAAGCACATATTAATATTAAATGGTCATTTTATCAGAAATTGTCTTCATTTAATTATTAATGGCCATTTTGATTTCGTTGGGCATGCTGACCCGTGTGATGCACTTCGTTGTATATAAGTTGTTGTTACTCCAAAGATCATAGTCGTTTTTGAGGGTGTACGGGATGGGTGACCGCACAAGGTCTCAAAAATTTTAAGGGCCCCAAAAATTTTCCGTTAAAAATTATATGCATGTGCACACGTATAATTTTCGAAGAAAACAATGTTTAGATGAGAAAATATCCGAGTAATATGTTAAACGTTTAGATAACTAGTTTGCATTATATCTTATAAATTGTGACACTTTATATATAACATTTTTTTTCGAAATGCCTTACTATTTAATTTCGCTCAGGGCCTTCAAAAATTTAAAAATTTTAGAACCGGCCCTGCGAAATATGATGGCAAAAATTTTTGGAGCGTTTTTAACTTTCTTCTGAAGCTTCTCAATAGCCATTTTTTTAAGGGTTTTATGTTGTCAGTAGCTTATGAGATTGTTTGGTATTATTGGATGAACAATGAGGGTTTATATAGTTGTGCATGGTGTTTGCTAATCAACTTTTTGAACCATCTTAAGGCTTACCAAATGTCATAGAATAGTTTATTCAAAAAATATATATCAAATGGGCATTGACTGAGAAAACATATCAATAGGATCTTTTATGATCTTGAGGTAGTGAATTTCGAATCTTTATAATCTTTTATTTTTGAGTTCGAGTTATTTTGTTAGAAAGTCCAATTAAGTATATTATGCAATTAAAGTTGTAGAAGAGTTGTAATAAGTATTTGAATCCGTTTTTTGAATAACACGATTTCTTCAACCAAATTTTGTTCAAATACAAAAGATTCATTTTTTAACAAGAAATTCAATTTAAATGCGCAAAAAACAATTTTTATTTGTATCACTCCATATTGATTGATGTATAGAAATAAGTGAGTCGTTGATTTTTACACAAATCTTCCATTACCATTCAATAAATACAATTAGTTTACACAAATTTACACAAGTCCGTTAAATAATTGGATAATGAAACAAACCCGGCTATTGTGATACCTATTCAATAAATACAATTAGTTTATATATTGAATAGGTAGTGATATCAATCGTTTGTAAACTCTTCCAAAAAACTTGATGCATCAACAACTCATGAATTAACACTTTGTTCTCTAGTATATATTATAAAGGAAAGGAAAGGGTGAGTAAAGAAAGGAAGAGGGTACGGAAAGAGATAACTACATATTTATATGTGTTCTCCAGTTTAGAAGTAGAATGAGTAACGAAAGCAAAGTCATAGTTTTTCATATCTCAATCAGAATGACAAACTGATTTAACAGAATCACATATTGAAACAATTTACCAAGCACCTGCATAGTCAACAATACCATAACTTCCACAAATCCATTTAATAATAACACACACACAACAAATTCACACGACTCGATCATGCAGTCAGCCAACCTTAAATTTTTCCTTTTGAAGACGTGTTAACAGTGGGGGAGCTAAGACGTAAATTCCGAGAGGGCCATAAAGATAATTCTTCTATACTAAAGGGTCAAAAAGCATAAACATAAAAATTTAGTATGAAAATAGCAAAAAAGTACACTACTGAATTTTTTTCTAGGGGGCCACCACCCTCCTCAACCTCCACTAAGCTCCGCCCTTACGCGTTAACCCTTGTCACGTGATTGGAGAAGGACACATCCTTAGGTGCAAGCTTCGAAAGAACGCGCCTCCATTTCACTTATTATGCATGGTCAAATGAATCTTTACAACTATTTAAAACAAACAAAAATAATGTTACAGACACTTTTTTGCATATCCTGATTATACTGCATCTGTATGGAAAAAAGTTTAGAGCATCAGGTGTCATGACTCAAACTATTACCCTTTTTAGGAGTCACGTCATGCTACCTCAGCAAAACATTTTTTTTCGCATTCACACACTCAAAAACCACATCCCTCATGACTCAAGTCAAGACACTCTTTTTGAGATCCATAATTTTATTTTATTTTTTATTTTTTCAACCAACTAATTTTTCATTTATTAAAATAAAAATACAAATAAAGTTTAACATTTTTAGATCATTCGTATTGTGTGTTCACTTCTTTGTGCTTCGGTAGCTATTACAATTAATTAGTTTGCGATGATCTAGTGAGTAAACGACCATCTTAGTTGCTAGTGTTATGATCATTAACGTAGCTTATATGGAGTAATAAGAGCATCTCGAATGGTAAATGTTTTGAAAAGGTTTAATGTTCATGTCATATAGTTTTCAATTTCTCATTTATAAACCTATTATCACTATGCTTAAACTTAATAAAATTTTATAATTAATGAGGTATTAAATAAGTTACATGTATTTAGTTGCAATGAAAAAGTCCATAAACTTATACCTATTTCATTCCATGTCATCATAAACCTCATCTCACTATGATGACTTAATTTATAAAACTCTTCAAATTTTATAAAACTTTTTACGAACCTCGCATAGTGGATGCCCTAACTTAAGAAGTTCAAAATAATAAATGTAGACGACCGTTTAAGAGGAAATGTTAAGACTAAAACACCAACATATCATATGAGTTAGCTAGCAATCTTAGTTACTGAAATCCGGATACGCTAGTCACTATGACCATTAGGATGAGATATCTGAAACTCATAGGTATAGAATTCGAGGAAGAATTGGATTTATACGACCTTAGAACCATTGAATGAGTCATGAGATTAACAATTCACACAAAGATCATTACGTTAGGATTGTGAGGAATTAATGAGGTCGACACGATCTTCTCCTTCTGATATAAGTTCCTCTTTATTTAGGTACTTAATTTTAAGTATTTCAATTAGTCTTATAAGCATATGATCGCGTGGATCTCAAACACAACTTTGGGAATTTAATTGCTTTTTTAGTAGGTTTTTATTTTGAGTTAATTAATTACCAATCCACCGCTCTTAGGTTTTGACACCCGTGTTTGCTCTTAGCTATACTACTACACTATAAGGTACATTACTTTTAAGTGTGTAGGCTAGACGTAGGTAAATCAGGTTATAAATTTAAGACTAGAGTGATGACGAAATTATACAAAAGAACGTTTAGTGTAGTGTTTGCACTCACAAAATCTACAGTAATATTGAAATATTATTATTCTAATTCGAATGAACAGTGTTTTACTCTTATAATATTATAGTGTTTTGTATACTTTCCACCGCTCAAATGATACACACACCAAAAGAAAACACACACATAATTTAAAGATCCACCGCCTCATACACATGTTGATTCGATCACCACTACCATCACAAATACATCCGGCTGCATAGCATATACAATCATCACCACCGCCTCCAAGATTAAATTTAAGCGTCCACCTCCAACTATCCTTACAATCAAACTTGATAACAACAATATGCAAATATTTTGTAGCTTCTCAAAATCCTTACAAACCCTCCCTCAAAGATTTCTAACCCAAACCCACTCCCAACACCAAACATTATCTACCCATTTCCTATTTTCCGCCACCTTACCATCTTTACTACTATCAAGATGGTAAAGCCTCGGAAATTTATCACAAAGCCTAACCTCACCCACCCATTTATCAGCCCAAAATCTAATATCGTTACCATTTCCCACTACCCCACAAACGACGAAACAAATCTAAACTAGTCCTCCAAAAACTCCGCCCCACCAATGATATATCGCCACCCCCCCTCCTCCCCCCCCCCCCCCCCCCCCCTTAGCCCGGGGACCGACCCCTACCCCCGAATGTTCCAAAGTCTCACCATCTTTTCCCATGAATGCTTTTTATCACTCTAACCTACAAAGATTCGCAGTCCGTTTGAATCGCCACCACCATTTTCCTAAAAGAGCAAGATTTTTCGCTCGAAGAGACCCAATATTAAAACCCCCCAAACCAATATGAAGCTAGTAACATGTCCCATTTAACCCAAGACATTTTTTTACACTCACCCACCCCTCCCCAAAAAAAATCTTTAAAAAATCCCTACGAATACTCTCAAGATTTTTTATCACACTCACAGGCACACGAAACATCAAAAAGTAATACAACGGTAGGTTACCAAGAACCGATTTAACCAACGTTAAACGTCCCTAAAAAGACATCGTTTTAGCTTTCCAATTGGCAAGTCGTTTTTTAAATTTCTCCACCACGGGGTTCCAAGCACAAGTACATCTCACACACCCCAATAGGAAGACCCAAGTATGTGAATGGAAATTCACCCACACCACAACCCATCCACCTTGCCATTTCTACAATTTCTCCACCGGTAACTCCCACTCCATATAGTTTGCTTTTATTAAAATTAACATGTAAACCCAAAACCTCTTCGAAACACTTTAAAATACACATTAACGATTTTGCATTTTCCTTGTTCCATTCTCCAAAAAAAATTGTATCATCGGCCATAATTGGAGAGGCGAACACCTTACTCTATTCTGTTCCCAACTACAATACCCTTAAAAATACCTTTATCAACCGCTTCACTTACAATGGCACTTAAACCTTTTGCCGCTAATATAAACAAAAAAGGTGAAAGCGGGTCACCTTGTCTACCTCCCCTCTCCAATCTGAATTCTTTCGTTGGCGATCCATTTACCAAAATTGACATCGTAGCCGATTTTAGACAATTCTCAACCCACTTGATCCATTTAGATCCGAACCCCATTCTCTTTATTATATCTATAATAAATCTTCAATTAATACTATCATAAGCTTTTTCAAAGTCTACGCTAACCAAACTTAGAGCCCAAGTCAAGTTCTATTAGGAAAAAGGAAACAAAATCTTTTCTTTTCCCCCCTTGCCTATATCCGGCCAATACACCACCTTCATGGGGTGTTCCGGAACCTACTCGACTTCCTTTACAAAGTTAGTCATTCCCTTTATTCGTTAGTCATTTACCGTTAAATACTTAACGACCGTTAAACATTTTCGTGTATTTAATAAATATATTACATTTAATATAATTATTAATTCGTTAACTCTTTACGTATTGTGTGCAATCCCGTGGTCTCGAGTTCGATCCTAACACACGACTATTAATTTATCGTCCATAAACTAACAATATTAGCACATTGTCGGCTGTTGGTCGTTCTGTTCTCTCTTCATGTATGCATTGATAGGCGATATCTTGAAATATAGTTAATGATCTGGGTGCCATTTGTTTCTTTGCAGGTTCAAACACTATCTCATTAACTGATCCTTCTTTGTAATGGTGTTTAACCAACTGGGCTAGATTTTGAGCTTTACTATTCTTATCTTCGATCACAAACCGCCCACACAACATCTCAAATAAAAGAACGCCGAACGAGTAAATGTCAGATTCTTTGGTAAAAAATCGAGTGCTTATGTATAGTGGGTCACAATAGCCGGGTGTGCCTTTAGCGTTGTCGATGACATAGTTCATTTCGTGATTTATTGGACTTATTAAAGAAAGCCCAAAATCAGCAATTTTTGCTTGCCAGTCTCCATATAGTAGGACATTTGCGCTTTTGATGTCCTTATGTATGTATCCTACATCTTGCTTGTTTCACTTGTACTTGAGAATAATTCCTATAAAAAGCCAAAACCATTTGATATTAATATCAATGCATATCTCAAGGCGTTTCCTCCACGTAAGAGCATCATACTTCAACCATCTATCAAGACTTCCTTGACACGCATATCAATTACACATAAGTTTTTCATCCTTTTCGTACAGTAGCCCAAAGACCAACAAATATTTATGTTATATCTGTAAGATCACAAAAAAAAAACTCATACACAATAATTTTTTCTTCCTTTTCGTCACAGTAGCCCACAAGACCAACAATATTCTCATGTTTATAATCTGAAAGAATTTCAAATTCTGTCAAAAGTTCAGTTATTCCTTGATCAGACTTCTTGTCCAACCGTTTTACCGCAATGTGCTCACATCCATGTGCATCTGTGAATTTTCCTTTGTAAACCTGCCCAAAACCTCCTTTTCCAATCCGTTGATTGAAGTTTTGTGTGGCCGACATGATTTTGTTAAGTGAAATTTTGAGATTGTCCTTGCTTGTGTTTTCCTGTGAATCATAGATACTCTATAAATATGCTAAATTGAAATAATTTATAATAATTATCTACAATTAATTTACCAAGTATCTCATGTTTGATAGAGAGAATTCAGTGATGTATATGTAATCAAACAAACAATTAATATTATTTCACAAAAATAATCTTTGAGAAAAATCAAATTGCACCAATAGAAAAACTTGATTTTGCCACATAGTAAAACTAGTTTTAATACATGTGCACGCACGGGGTTTAGACATTAAATTTTAATTAAGTGTTATTTTGCAAGTATTGTTATTTTTTCGTATTTGCACATTTGCGGGTCTTGTTTACCATTATTTCAATAATTGTGAATGTGGGTTTCTTCTAATTTAAATAATTGTAACATTTATAATAAATGTTATTTACCATATTAAACAAAGAATGTTAATCCCCATGTTAGCCGTATTTATCGCGTTGGGCAAATCGCATACAAGTGTAGTAAACTTATACCCAATTTCAATCTAAGGTACTCAACTTTTTTTTCTTCTCAATTTAGTATACTTAACTATTTTTTGAGTGCAATTGAAGACAGTTAGAAGGTTATCAGGTCACCAACAAGTCACTTTCTTCTCCGACATAATTTTCCAGCAGATCACCACCATCCTCAGCCAACCAGATCCACCACCATAACCCACCAACACCACTACCACATCAACATGCACTGGTTCAGATTCTATATTTTCCTTTTTTATTTCATAAGAATATGTGGAAGTATTTAATCCAACGGTTGGTTTTGTTTGATCAAAAATGAAATTGGGACTACTACCACGCATGGAACACTGCATGTTGTGTGTCATTTGCAAGTTGTGAATCATACAACTATACGAATGTCTACGATATTAATTGTGATTTATTTTTGGTGCTTTCCTACAAGTTTTAAAACGTTTGTAAAAATATCTTATCAAAGTAGATGTTGCTTTTCTAGAGATTGATTACTACTTAAAATAATTGTATCTAGTTTACCATAAAACGTTTTGCTTGACCATCACTACAAGAAAAAGTAGAACATGTGACGATTGTTTCCTGGGCGACATTTGTCGCCCGGGAAACCCCACTAAACGACAAAAGTCCGTCCGACGTGGCACTAATTCTGATAGACTTTTTAGTCAAAGTTTGGAGGAGAGTTTCCCGGGCGACATGTCGCCCGAGAAAGTATGGTTAAATTTTGACCAAAAAAATCAACAAAAATCTTGGCGGCAATTTTTCCCGCTCACTATCCCTGGCGACATGTCGCCGGGGAAAGATTTTATTAAAAAAAGTTAATTTACGTGAATGGTTAAGAGTAGTGATTAGTGTTAATTAAAGTATGTTAGAGTATCCGGACATGTCGCCCGGGAAACATTTAATCAAAGTTTAACAAAAAAATTAGCGAACCTCTTGGCTCCAATTTTTCCCGCTCATGTTCCCCGGGAGACATGTCGCCCGGGATTATTTATTTTTAAAAAAAAATAATTCTTTTTTTAAATCATTATTATTTATAAAATATATTTTATAATTATATATTTTATAAATAATAATTTATAAAGATACTTATAAAATATATAATTATTATTTAAAATATATAAATACTAAAAAAAGATTTCGGTTTCTTGTGTGGTTTTAAAATATGCGTTTAACATATAACTATATAAAAACTATATAAAAAACACTTCGTTTTCTCGGTTCGTTGTGTGGTTTTAAATAATAACTATATAAAAAACACTCTGTTTTCTCGGTTCGGTCAGGATATGCACTACCCTTCTATAGTTGAACATGATATACCGTATACTTTTTCAAGATGCACATTCGTCAAGTAACACAAAAACAAACATTCATTTAGTTAAATATTATACATACCACTTGTAGTAACACAAGCGACTTACAAACAGACACTTAAACATATTAGAACGATAATCATACGAGACTTACAAACCGACGCTTAAAGCATACGAATTACATTCCAAATGACAAACTACTCCAAATCAAGTTTTCCCATGTTATTGTAAACTTCGTGAAATAGTGCGGCTGAATTAACTGTGTGTTGTTCCGGATGCATATACATATCCACCGTTGCCTCGAGTACCGTTATCTTATCAAGCAAGTGCTTGCAGTTTGAGCACTCTGCATTTCTTGAAGTTCCCGGAGAATAGCTTTGAGGTGTTGAAGCTCCTGGAGAATAGCGTGGAGGTGTTGAAGATCCTGGAGAATAAATTGGAGTCGATGAAGATCCTGGAGAATAAATTGGAGTCGTTGAAGCTCCAGGAGAACCAACCAGTAGACGGACTCGTTCCTCTTTCCATAAAAAAAATTTACATCCGAAAGTGTTTTCGCGAGGCTGTTAAAGAGTAAAGATAATAAGTTTTAACAACTAACCACATTATTTATATATTACACAAAAAAAGCATGTGATTGTTCACCTTTGATCGTGGACATGCATAGTATAGTTTACCACGGGTTTTAGGTTTATACGATTCTCGCAGAACTACATCTCCGGCTCCACAAAATCTCAACGCTTATATGGGCCCATCTTCACTATAAAAACAGAGGTGATATGTTTGTGGTGTTATGCTCAAGAATGTGGATTGTGTGAACCAGTAGGTGATTGTGAGGATAATATATGCTTTTATGGTAAAAAATAGTTTTTTGGAGGGAGTATTTGGCGAGAGAATTTGGAGGGATTTTTTGGCAGGAGTATTTGGCGGGAGTTTTTGGCGGTAGTATAGGGCTACAGGAGGATTTAGAGGGATTTTTTTGATGGGAGTATAGGGCTACCGGAGGAATAGGGGCGACATCGATGTATAACGTAAATATCGACTTATCCGTTTGGACATCGAATGTACAACGATGCACATATTGACCTTACCGTTTTTGAACATCGAAAGTTAAACGATACAACATATGACTATCCGTTGCGGACATTTAGTGTACACGATACATATCGACTCATGTTGGAACATCTAATGAGTAAGATTACATATCGACTCATCCGTTGGACATCGAATGTTGTAAGATACATATTGATCTCCTGTGACTCGGAATGTGTAACAATACAATCGACTATCCGAATTGGACATTTAATGTAAACGATCAAAACATATCGACTCATCCGTCTTTTGGACATCGAATGTGTCGATAACATATCGGACTAATCCGTTGGAATCTAATGTGTAAGATACATAATTGACTCATCGTTGAACATCGAATGTGTAACCATAAATATTGATCATTCGTTGGACATCTATTGTGTTAACGATAAAAACATAACGACTCATCGTTTGGATTAATGTATAACGATAACCTATCGATCATGTTGAACATCTATATGTGTAACGATAATATATCGGACTTCATGTTGGACATTAATGTAACAAGCGATAATCTATATCGACTATTTTGGACATCTAATGTGTATCGATAAATATCGACTCAAGGTTGGACATAAATGTGTACCGATAATATAATCGATCATCGTTGGAACATCTATATACAACGATAAATCATATCGACTAAATCCGTTGACATCTAATGTGTAACGATAACATATAGACTCATCCGTTAGACATCGAATGTGTAATGCTACCCTATTTGATCATCACGTTGGGACATCGAAGTGTAAGATAATTATGATATCGATGGACATCTAATGTGTAACGATAAATATCGACTCATTTCGTGAAAATAAAGTGTAACGATAACATATGACTATCGTTAGAATCTAAATTCTTTGTACAAACTATAACATATCGACTCATCCGTTTTTGGACATCTAATGTGTAACGATTACTGTAACACCCCAAACTGGGTGCAGGGAATATGGGTCTAAGAGTGTTATACATAGACAACACGCACAAGATATGCGATACGAACTTCTATATGAGTCGGTTTAAATGATACATTGGATTAAATAAACTTGTTTGTTACAAAAGCTCGAAGCTTAAATTGTTCATCCATGAAAATGTAAAGATTTTAACACATAACAGAATAATCCCAAAATGTAATGCATTTAAATCTTCATGCAAAGTGGTTTCCAAAATGTTGACCCAAATGTAATCTTTTTCTTGTTCCATTATTGACCTGAAGAAAAAAACATGTTCTAAAACGTATAACATAAGATTTTATTAAAACTTAGATCCTAAAAATACATTTGATTTGAGGTGAATTCACCATGTTTGGTAAATGTATACTAAAGGAGGATCGCAAGATTTTAAATGTTGATCAGCAAACGAATACAATATCAAAAGTTAATTCCGAATGTTGCAACAAAGCTCATTGACACGAAAATGAATCTATGTAAGCAATTTAATGCAAATGAGGGCCGTGTAGATGTTCAAAACAGCAACATACCAAATGTTTCCGCAATACTATCTAATTCGTTGTATATCCTATGTATAAATTCGGACTGTATCAGTACATTTCAAACTGAGTCGAGCGCTACTCACCCGTAAGGGGATGTCAATCCAATAGATCTATTCATAACAACTTTGCGCCTCGCTACTAGCAATTGACTGTTATGACTAGTGGGCAATAGTGGGTTTAGCTATTACGGCAACTGTTAATTTGTTTTAAAGAGTACTTGCGTTCCAACGTAAACAATGCATCGTTCTATCACCGCAAGTTGTAAAACAATATAATAGAATAAAAGCGGGGCTATGAATACATAAGTGAATGGTTTTTGAATTATCTAAATCACATATGTAATCGTCTGGCAAATTCGAATGCAACCTTTTTAAGTGTGGGTCGTATGAGTATAATCTTTTTTATATAAATAAAATAAACATGTATTTGTATTATAGTTACCCACCACTAATGCACTCTTGATTAGGTAGAAGTAGAAATAATAATTAAAGTGTACTTTGTTAAATAAGTTTATGTACTTGCACGTAAAAGAAAAATTTATATTTTTATTTACTAGGTAATCATTTGTTAAAAAACTTATGATTCATCTTTTTATTGATTACATAATGATATATATTCATAAATTTAATTGTTTTTAAAAAAAATATGGATAAAGAAAAAATATTGACAGGTTTATACCCGTATCTTTATCGTTTTAACTCCGTTTTAAGGTTTATTATGTCCTACGGTTTAGTATTAATAAGAAAATCTATTCAATTTATTTACACCGATTATATGGTTAAAAAATATTTATGAACAGTAAAGTAAGCAAAGTTATAAAATACTTTTTATAGCTTTAATTATTTGCAAACGTTATTTTAAGTGTATCTCGATCGTCTTTAATACGGTTTTTAGTGATTCAATGCCACGTTCTTCGTATGAAAACTTATTTAGGAAATTCATCCCAACAGTACCATATCGTGTACAGAAATGTTTTTATAAATTTTCTTTTAATAAAACTACTTTTTAAATTAAAGTTGTAAATACGTTTCACCTTTCATTCTTAAATCGTTTTTCGAGTTTATTACTGAGTGGTATTGCTTAATGAAAAGTACTATATTTTTATAAAAATTTATTTATATATATCGAATTTGTAACAATAGGATTTTGATAAATATTTTATAAAATCATTTTCTACGTATTAATTACGTTAAACTTTGCAAAGTATTATCTTCTTCGTTCTATAATATGTTTTCAAGTTCCTTATATGCTTACGATCCTTGTAACGAGTACTATTTTAATAAAACATAAAATGTATAAGTTATATGTCGAATTCAAACAGTAGGTTATAAAATTTAATATTGTGGTTTTGTGTTATAAACTAAGTTTTATAATTCCTCTATTTTTAGAAACTTTGCACCATTTTGCACAAGTGGTATACATATTTCTACATTATTAAGTCCTCATAAATGGCCACAATACTTGTCCAAGTGGAAACCATCTCCTTTATTGTGATTTTTACACATCAACTGTAAATAAATTCAAACTAGTTTAAATTTGTAAATATTCCATGTATTTTATTTTAGTGATTATTACGTATGTACCTTTATTTTTTTACATTATTTTACCTCCTACTTTTAGAGTTCGATTTTAATAGTTCATATTCCATTCATATATTAAAAAATGAATTAGGTGGTGATAAAATATTACAGTTATATACACATATGTAATATATGAATGGGAAGGGAATACTTTAAATAAACCTTATAGAAGATGAGTAGGATGATGAACACAAGATAAAAAAAAAAAAATAACCAAGCTTCCAATTTTCAAAATCCTATGAAACTAATTTGTTTTCTTTGATTATCTTGTTAAACTAAATCCAAGCTGAAATGGTTGAGTATCCCTTAGATATACTTGGAATGAATGCTTGTATATTGGACAATGCATTTTAGATATTCAAGAATGATGAAACCTAGTGTTATTATTGTTAGCCGTGGGTTTTGGCTTATATTTGAGGGAGTATGAGTGTTTTTCTTGTAAATGGGAAGTGTATGAGTGTTATAATGAACCTAAGACTTACTAGTTATAGGAAGATGGTATTACAAACAACCTAGGATCAAACCATGGGATGGAGTGGTTTAGGGTACAAAGGCAAAGACCTCTCCTCCTCCCAAGACCATCCCACGGCTGAAATGAGGCATAGGGTACCATGACAAGCCAATTTATAGAGAATTGGGGTAAGTGTGTACTTGTGTAAGGTTTACAACTTGCAATGGAAGAGTTAGTGGGTCATTTAGGATTTTATTTCATGCATTCATGCCATGATCCGGCCTTAAGAGATTATAAGTGGTAAAATGAATTAATTTTTGTGTATTGGGTATAAAAGTGGGTATTTGTTTGAGTGTAGATAGGTATAGGTGCTTCCGGGTATGCCCGAATGTAATTTATTGCGAAACGTAAGCGTTTTACGTAACCAACAAAAATAAATTATGAAAAGTTATAAATTATACTCCTAATAATCATATAACACTTGCTTGATGTAAACTTTAATTTGTTTAGTGTCCGTTTACATTGAACGTTGATTTTTAGTTTACGCGATTTAACTATAAGATAATAATTAAAAAGCGAACGCGTAAAACTCTAAAAATAACTAATGGAATTAATTGAGTCGGGAAATGACCTAAAATAACGGATTGTTACAGTCTTCCCCCATTAACGGAGCCTTGTCCGCAAGGCTCAAGATGCGACACTTGTCAAGCTTGCGGTTTTGGTGAAGAGTTACGGATACTTCATCCGGAATTGATCTTCACGTTCCCATGTGAACTCAGGACCTCTCCTGGAGTTCCAGTGAACTTTGATGATGGGAATATGACTTTGCTTTAATCGCTTGACTTCATGATCTATTATTTCCACGGGTTCTTCAACAAAGCGGAGTTTATCATCAATGTGTATTTCATCTAACAGAACTGCCAATGGCTCGTCGGATAAACACTTCTTTAGATTGGATACATGAAACGTGCTATGAACCCTGCTTAACCATTGAGGTAGTTCGAGTCTATAAGCAACGGTTCCCACTTTGGCTAACACCTTGAAAGGTCCAATATATCTCGGGTTTAACTTCCCTTGTTTGCCAAAATGTACGACCCCTTTCCATGGTGAAACCTTTAACATAACTCGGTCACAAACTTGAAATTCTAAAGGCTTACGCCTCACATCGGCATAACTCTTTTGGCGATCACGAGCGGCTTGAATTCTATGTTTGATTTGGACAATCTTCTCGGTTGTCTCCTGAATAAGTTATGGTCTGGTGAGCTGAGCGTCTCCGACCTCGGCCCAACAAACGGTTGATCAACATTTCCGACCATAAAGTGCCTTGAATGGGGTAGCCTTAATACTAGTATGATAGCTATTGTTGTATGAAAATTCGATCAACGGCAATTGTCTTTCCTAAACATTCCCAAAGTCTATCACGCAAGCGCGTAACATGTCTTCAAGAGTTTGAATGGTTCTTTCGCTATGCCCATCAGTCTCCGGGTGGTATGCCGTACTCATATCCAACTGAGTGCCCATAGCCTTCTGAAATGACTTCCAAAAATTTGACGTAAATCTAGGGTTACGGTCACAAATGATTGAGACTGGTATTCCATGTCTCGTGACTACCTCCTTCAAGTACAATCTTTCTAGTTTGTCCATAGGGTCGGTTTCCCTCATTGGTAAAAAGTATGCAGACTTGGTGAGTCGGTCTACAATTACCCATATGGTATCGTTTCCACTTTGCGTCTTTGGGAGCTTGGTGACAAAATCTATGGTGATATTGTCCCACTTCCATTGAGGAATCTTTGGTTGTACCAATAAGCCAGATGGTTTTTGGTGTTCAGCCTTGACTCTTAAACACGTCAAACACTTGCTAATGTAGGTGGCAATATCTGCTTTCATGTTAGGCCACCAGTATAATTGCTTCATGTCTTGGTACATTTTATCGGAACCCGGGTGAACAGAGTATTTTGACTTGTGAGACTCATGCATAACTAGAGTTCTTAGGTTACCATAACATGGCAACCAACTCCTGTTATTAAAACACAGTGTTTCGTCCGCACGTGGTTCCAATTTCTCCTTCCTGGGCTTTTCTGGGTCTTTCGAATTTTCAATCAGCATACCTCCCACATCTTCAGACTTGAGGTTTTCTGGTTTTCTTGCCTCAGTCTGAGCCTCCAAAATCTGCTTGGGAAGATCCAAACCAATAGTCATGACTAAGGCTCGAACCCGCAGTGGCTCTCGTTCTTTCCTGCTCAAAGCGTCAGCTACGACATTCGCTTTCCCCGGGTGATAACGAATTTCACAATCGTAATCACTGAGCAATTCCAACCAACGGCGTTGTCTCATGTTCAATTCCTTCTGATCAAGGATGTGTTGTAAACTTTTGTGGTCGGTGAACACGGTACATTTCGTTCCGTACAGATAGTGCCTCCAGATCTTCAGAGCGAACACTACTGCTCCTAACTCCAAATCATGAGTTGTATAGTTTTTCTCATGAATCTTCAGTTGTCGTGATGCATAGGCAATCACCTTTTCTCTTTGCATCAGCACAACGCCCAAACCTTTGATCGAAGCATCACAGTAAACGATAAAGTCTTCGCTTCCTTCGGGTAAAGCCAGAATTGGTGCACTACACAACTTCTGCTTTATCAATTGAAAAGCTGCTTCTGCTTTGTCACCCCAATCAAACTTGACCTTCTTTTGAGTAAGTTTGGTCATTGGCTTGGCGATCTTTGAGAATCCTTCAATGAATCTTCGGTAGTAACCGGCAAGGCCTAAAAATTGACGAATCTCCGTTGCAGTCTTAGGGGACTCCCAATCTTTAACGGATTCAATCTTGGCGGGATCCACGTGAATACCCTGACTGTCAATCACGTGACCAAGGAACTGTACTCTAGGAATCCAAAATTCGCATTTAGAGAATTTGGCATACAACTGTTCCTTCTTAAGCAACTCCAAGATTAACTTGAGATGCTTTTCATGCTCTTGCTTGTTCTTCGAGTATATCAGAATATCGTCAATAAAGACAATCATGAATTTATCCAAATATGGTTTGCACACCCGGTTCATGAGATCCATAAATACAGCAGGTGCGTTAGTCAAACCAAACGACATAACTTGAAATTCATAATGTCCATATCGAGTTTTGAATGCGGTCTTTGGAATATCTTCTTCACGAACCCTTAGTTGATGATAACCCGACCTCAGGTCGATCTTCGAGTAGACACTCGAACCTTGTAGTTGATCGAACAAATCATCAATCCTTGGAAGCGGGTAACGGTTCTTCACTGTCAGCTTATTTAATTCTCGGTAATCAATGCACATCCGGAATGATCCATCCTTCTTCTTGACAAACAAGATCGGAGCTCCCCAAGGTGAGGAACTGGGTCTTATAAAGCCTTTGTCAGAAAGTTCCTTCAGTTGGTCCGACAATTCTTTCATCTCAGATGGAGCTAATCGATAAGGTGCTCGTGCCACACGTGCAACACCAGGCATCAAATCGATTTGAAATTCCACTTGGCGGGTTGGTGGAATACCCGGCAAGTCCTCGAGAAAAACTTTAGGAAAGTCTTAAACTATTGGTACGTCTTCAAGTCGCTTCTCCTTCGAGAACCATGAAAAAGGATAGGCTCGGAGGGTTGTCCTAGGGTATCCTGCACTAAAGGTGAGTTCATGGCAAGGGTGTGGGATAGTTATATGATCGAGGTGACCATCATAACAATTACAGGTTTAAAACATGGGTTATTCCTAATGCCTCTTATCAAGCAAATCCTAATACTTACTATGCGGTCTCGGGATGCATCACTAAAACAAGTTCTAGAATTTAATATACTACCGGTACACTCATATGAATTTTACTAACACCAGACATTCCAGAAAAGGCGACGAAGACCACACGTACACATCCGTAACGACGGAATAGACACATGTGACTGCTCACTCCTTAACTCGAACCGGGTAAAGATAAAATCATCTTGGGTTACCGACGATAGGTACCCGAATTCCTAAAGATCTAAGGGCGAACCTCACATTTTTGGGGTGGAATTTTAAGGGTTATTGTGCTAGTCATATAAATTCCTATCCATGGGACGCTAGTAATACTCGGTTTTCGTTGGTATGTGTCGTAAAAAAATTTAAATTTTGGTAAAAATCACCCTTTTATGCTATGTTTCGATATATTACCCATCTTTTTAAGGACAAAGCAAATGACAAATGAAAGAATAGTTTCTAAGGCTTATTTCCCCCTACACTTATTTTGAACATTGTCCCCAATGTTCTCTGGAAGTACCCGTTAAAACAGATAAAGGGAAAAGAAAACAAGGAAAAGAAACTAGTACTCCCCTGGTTTACTCAATAATGGAGAAGAAACATGCGATAACTGGTTAAATCGTCCTCCGAGAATCATCCAATGAAACTTCCTAAGAACTTCCAAGCTTCTTCTCATCAAATATAACCTGTAATCAAAGACAGAGAAAACTATACCAAGCATAAAATGTGCGATTTACCAATATACAATATGAATTTAGGGTTCGACTCGATAGATAGGATGAAAGAATTGTTAAACTTATCAGGTTTTGCAGGTTTATACAGAAGAATACCTATATTAAATGTTGCACAAGTTTTATTTTCAAAAATAATTAAAAACTTTTGAGTTTTCTAGACCTGGGCGTTTGACGCCGTCGGGGTTGGTGTGACCCCGTCACAGGTGTCGTGGTGACGGCGTCACTTGTTAATCGTGACGCCGTCTCCACCGTCTGTGAAAACGAAATTTTTGTTTTTGATGAAAAATTTCCTGCACTTGATTCCATAAGTTAGTTCCTGTATAAATGGCTGTACAAAACCTGAGATTTAACAATTCAATCATATGACTCGATACTGACGCGAATTAATCTAAACAATTCATTTAGCATGTTTGAATTTTGGCTCAAAATCCGAATAAATTCTCATACACTTATTATTTGCAAAATACCTTTGATTGAAATTAAGACGAGGTTAAAGACAATACAAAGCATAATTACAAGATAATTCAAACATAATAAAACAAATAGTAAAGAATTAAAACACACATGACACTCCTAATATGCGGGAAATGTAAATTGGGTTGCCTCCCAAGAAGCGCTTTTCTTTATTAACGAGTCTTGTAGCTAGACTCGAAGTCACACGTCCTTACGTGACGTTTCCTTCGTCTTCTAGAGTTACATCGTCATCCTTGTTAGTGTCTAATAAGTTATTTTGATATGGCTTCACCCGTTGCTTATTCACAATAAATTCGCTTCCTTCCTCATTATATAGCTCAATTGCTCCATTTTTCATGTCTTTACTTACCGAAAATGGGTCATACCATCTTGACTTAAGTTTCCTAGGGAATAGTCTTAATCATGAATTAAATAGAAGTACCTTATCTCCTTTTCCATAGTTGATTGGCATTGTTATTCGTTTATCGTGCCATATTTTCGTTCTTTCCTTGTACGAGATGGACGATTCATAGGCGTCAAGCCTCATCCCGTCTAACTCATTAATCTGTAAGAATCGATTTTCCCCACCTTTCGTAAGGTCCATGTTGCAGTTTTTAATGGCCCAATATGCTTTGTGTTCCAGTTCGACAGGGAGATGACATGCCTTGCCATAGATTATCCTAAACGGGGTCGTTCCTAAAGGGGGTTTGAATGCTGTCTGAAATGCCCATAACATATCAATTAATTTATATGACCAATCCTTCCTGTTGTTCCCAATGGTTTTTTCAAGAATACGCTTTAGTGCGCGATTTGTATTTTCGACTTGGCTGTTTGTTTGAGGGTGATATGCTGTGGAGAACCGGTGAACCACTCCATACCGTTTCATTGTTTTCTCCATTTGGTAGTTGCAGAAATGAGTTCCCCTATCACTAATAAGAGCATTTGGTATTCCGAATCATGCGAATAGTCTCTTAAGGAAGTTTACTACATTCCTAGCATCATTGGTGGGAAAGGCTTGAGCCTCTACCCACTTGGATACGTAGTCGATGGCAACTAAGATGTATTTGTTTCCGTTCGATGAGGGGAAAGGTCACATGAAGTCTATCCCTCACACATCGAATATTTCGCATATTTGGATGTAATTTTGAGGTGCCTCGTCTCTCAAGGAAATGTTTTCGGCCCGTTGACATGCATTGCAGACTTGTACTAATTTACGCGCGTCGCAAAAGACATGTGGCCAGTAAAACTAGGCCTCAAAGACTTTCCTTGCGGTGGTGGCGATGCCATGATGTCCCTCGGATGGTCTGCTGTGACGATGTCAAAGAATTTGTGCTGTCCCATCTCCGGCTATGCATCTTCGTATGATCCGGTCAGCACATTGTTTGAATAAGAAGGGATCATCCCAAAAGTAATGCCTTAAATTACTAAAGAACTTTTGCTTCTCTTGGCGGGTAGATCGGAAGGGTAGT
>BQNB010067416.1:12487-34205 GCA_026074375.1 Tanacetum coccineum | reverse complement strand
TGATTTGTTATCGCTTCCGCTATTACGTGCTTTGATGATTTATTTAGATTATAATTGTTATGCATGCTAAATTACAACATGTTGATGATAACAAATTTTGATTGGTTATATGTTGTGGAGGGTTTATGCAACTTGATATTAAAATTATGTAGCCCTTGATGGTTTACACAGGTGCTAAATATAATCTATAATTAGTATCAGTGAATGTCCTCTAGGTCTATTCATACAAGTTTTCAAAAAAAAATTGTAATACGCATTTGATTAACTTTCGTCACTAGTTATTGATTCAAGCCTACTTTATTCGTGAAAATGATATCTTTTATCAAAATTTGGATCACTCATAACGTTGTTAGAATATATAAGCTTAAGTTAACTTCAATCGATAACACACTCTGAAACAATCAAATGTTCAAATGTTCCTTATGTAACGGTGTGCATACACTACAACAAATGGTGTAATTATACACGCACATTGAGGCATGTTTACACGGTTATAGGCGTGGTTAAATTCAAAGTACACACTTAAGTAAGCGTGGCAAAAATGGGCGTCAAGAAAATTCTCGCCATAAAGTAGCGTGGAGAAACTAATTTGATTGCCACACTTAGGAGCGTGGAGATTTGGAGTGAAAAGGTTTCAAAAGTTGCCACAATTAAAAGCGTGAAGAATTTGTGGAAAACTTGATCAAAGTCCACGCTTTTTAGAGTGAGAAAGTTTCAAAACTGGAATTTTAAAACCACACTATATTTTGATAATTTCACAAATATAACCCTGTATTTTGATACTTATACAATTACTACCCTGTATTATAAAGAAAAACATAAATTTTACAGCATAATAACCTTGTATTATAACAATTTCATACCACAATATTTGTTAAACTAATACATCAAATTTGGATCTATATTAAACATCAGATACTCTAAGCATGTTTACAAAATATGATTGAAAGCTAGCTTCTTCAATCTTCCGTCTTCAACTAATGAAATCCATTAGAAGCTTTGATCTTTTGTCTTCAACAATCTCTTAAATAATGAGAAAGAAACCCAAAAATAATCAACCAACAAAACTAGAACAATTTATCAATAAAATGAGCCTAATTAACTTAAAGCTCTATTGGTTTAGTGACCCAGTGCTTATGTATAAGGTTGGATTTTGCTTTACAATCGCCATAATATAGAACATTATACAAATCAATTATTAAAAGTCTAACCAATCTTTTTTGCAATAAATCTGCACACAGCCTTGCTGAGAACACATTGTTATCCATTATTATCATTAATCAATATATATTCTTGTAGAAAGATCAATGATTACTAGCTAGTTCTATCTAACATCATGTTATTTGGTAGAGACTCAAGGACATAATGTCAATCCAGGAAAAATGCATTACCTTGATTACACGATGGACGATTGGAATCTCCCGCCGCTGCACAAAAAGATTTAGCTAACAAATCATTACTTTCTGCAAACTGTTAACTTAAATTAACATTTAGCTACTCAGACATACAAAAACAAACTCAGGCACACATTTCATCATACTTTGTAACATTTTGATACTAGCAACTGAGACAAGTTAACCCTTGTTTACCCAGTATCGAATAATCAACTAAGCTCAATTTTTATGATTTTTAATTGAGTAAAACTCGAGCTTAGCACTAAACCGATCCCCTCGTTCCAATGACACCCTTACCTGAAACTAACAACTCATACTTTCAACCACTAAAACTCAATCCCACGGTTACGATTACTTTCTTTGGTATGATGGGACGAGATGGGCGACAGGGAGACGTGTACTACTGGGGATTGGGGTAGCTGACTTTTATAATGTTGAGAAGTTGGAGGGGGAGAAGTATGGGAGGGGGTTTAGGTGGGATGCTATTTTTGAGTGATACTATTTTTACAGATGCTGGCTACTACTTTTGGTGTATATGGGGGGTAGGGCTCTGAGTTGGGTGTTTGACGGGGTGGTCTTTGACGAATTTTTATTAAACAAGCGAGTTGCCGATAAGGCATCCCTTAGCTGAGTACATGAGTCAATTTCATATTTATGCATTCTTCAAGTACACAGCAAAAGAACAGATTGCGCTAGTACGAGATCTCTAGCGGTGGGCTGGTCTGCGTGGGCAGCAATCTATTAGGATGCTCGGCACCGAGAGCAAGTTCTAGAGTGTGTACAAAAGCGAGGCTGATGAGCATCGATCTAGACTACGATGTGGAGGAGACGGGATTTAATCTGCATGCAAGTACATATGGTTCGTTACGCTACTAGTCCTGAGAGCGCTTGTCTATTCGAGTTAAGTATGATACACAGTAAATAAAAGCGGGGTTATTGGAGTTAGGAGATATGAGTGCATATTGTTAGTTTAAGAGTGTTACTCTTACTGGTGGATTATAGCATGATTGAATGTAGCGTAAGGATGGGCAACGATGCGGCACATTGATGATTGTTGGGTGACGGTGTGTGGTACGTGTTTTGGGGGTTACATAGACATATGTTAGGTAAACGGAGGAGGCGTAGACTACTACTGTTAAGTTCGATAGTGGCAGAGATAGAGAGGTGTATTTAGTATATTGTAGATAAAAGATATTTAATAAAATTTGTTTTAGTAGTTTTGTGGGGGTGTGGTTTATATGTGTAGGGTGGGTTTTTATTTTTTATATTGTGGTTTTTTGATTGTTTTTTTTGGGTTGTTTAGTAGGGTTTTGTTGGTTTATTGGGGGTTTGTTGTTTGGGGTTAGTGATTTGTGATTGGTGTGTTGTTTTTGGTGTTTATAGTAGTGGTAATGGAGTGACACGTATTAAACCATTTAGATAATATAGTCCACGCTTTTACCCGTGAACTTTTGTTCTTTCTTTTTTTTATATATATGAAAAATATTCTCCACGCCTTTTAGCGTGTACTACTATGAAAAATATACTCCACGCTTTTACCGTGGAAACATTGTCCACACTTATTAAACCGTGGCAAAATAAGCGTGAAGATTGTCACATTTTGTTGTAGTGATATATCAACAGTTACTACATTGTATATAACATACCTCACACATTTTAAAACACGTCTACTTGTATTATATTTTTTTGACCTGGTACATTTACATTTTAAAACATGTATTCATGTTGTTGCCTCTTGTAAGATGATCAAGCATTGTTATTTGTTATTACTTATGATTTTCAAATTCATAGCATAACATAAACTCCGAAAATACAAAGTTTTGAAAACCAAATCTATATAAAACAATGAAAATTTTGTAAGTTTTCGCTCATAGGGGATAGAATCCTAAAATGACACTGTTATGTAACGAATTTATAACACTTTGTGTTCGTCAATGTTATATGGGTAAATGGTCTGAAAATGCATCGAAGTTACCATTTTTTTCCTTTTGTAGGCATTCGTCTTTTAATTATTCTTTTGTGTGCCCTGAATATGCTAATCTTTCTATTGTAGCCTCGATTAACAAAAAAGCTGACGTGGCTATGTTAATACAAAAGTTACAGTTTTACTTTTTTTCCAATGTTATATATGACCCATATACTTTATTTTACAAAATACACCCTCTCACCTTTTATTTCAATCTCTTATTTCTACTCCACAACTCTAAACCCTAAAATCATGTTTACTTCCCCACTTCACCCATCGTCAAATCAGCCCCACAATGACAACCACCACGACCACCATCTTCACCACAACACTCCTCCTCCTAATCACCACCGTCACCTCCACCCCAATCCTAGGCCTAGGCAGGCACCTTCCTCTCCCAGCAATCCCACCACGACCCCCAATCATCCAACGACACCTTCCTCCACCTCACCAACTCCATTCGCCCCTTCACTACTCCTTCCAAGAAGCAGCTTCTATTAACTGGTATGTATGTTTCATCTTTTTATTTTATTTCAATACTCTGCCAATAATTAATATCTTATAAATTTTGATGCACACGAACTGCTCGATGAAATTCCCCAATGAGAGTTTGTATGATTGCATCTAACTTAACACGTGATGTGTCCTCAGATTGCTCGAGAAATGGTGATAAGCCCTAGAAATTCAAGATTGGGCTTTGCTACTTTGACAAACAGAGTCGGACTGGCTAATAGAGCAGACAGCACTGACGGATAACAACAATTTGTTTCCTGAGAAAATAGAAGAAAGTCTTGCGGATTCGCAGATTTCAAGTCCAAGTTTGATATTGTTCGAGTATAATGATTTAATAAGAGCTACAAATAACTTTAGTCCTGATATGCTCGTGGGTGGTGGAGGTTTTGGAAATGCGTTCTTAGGTTGGTTTGACAAGAACACGTTCGCCCGTTCAAAACGTGGTGATGGAGTTGCTGTTGCAGTTAAAGAGTACTTTCCATCTACAGCTCAAGGGCGTGACCAGCAGCTGGTGCGTATCAGTACTTTCCATCTACAGTTAAAGAGTACTTTCCATCTACCATTTACATAATTTTCAAAAAACACCACAAAATGGATTTGGGTGCATTTGCGATAGATGATGAATTCGTAATGTCTATATGTATCAGTTTTGTCTTGCAGCGCTTTGTTTACAGAAGACTAAGAAGAGGCTCCCGAGGTAAACTGTATAATTATTTTATACTCCGCAAAACATTTGCTGGCTTGATCAAGTACTCTTAAGCTATATATGTCACAGACTTAAAAGCTCCGATATATGGCTTGATCAAGTACTCTTAGGGCCTGTTTTTTTGAAGCTTTTTAAGGAGCTGTAAGCTTTTTGTTACAAAAATAATCTCTTTCATAATAAGTAGCTCTGTTTGAATGCATCAACTTCAAGCTTTTATTTTAAACAAATAACTCCTAAATGAAAAGCCGATTCATAAAGCTTTTAAAATTGTTAGGAGATGTTAAAACTGTAAATTACTGATATACTCTCCTACCATATTATAATTTATTTAAATATTTCTTTTTAAGTAATTTACATCTTATAACTACAGTCAACAACTAATTTACCAAATACTTTTATTAAAAATTCGATAAAGCTTATAGCTCATGTTAACAGCTTACAGCTTATAGTTTTACATCTTACAGCCTATAGCCCAGCTAGTTTTGCCAAACATACCCTTAAGCTAGATATGATATGTATATGCATGCCATTTGACTTAACCATCTATTTTAATTCTTTTTTATTACAGGATTTTAATGCAAAACTTAGGAATTTTGGACCTGAAATGGAAGAAATAGATGTTACCACAAGAGTTCAGAGTGCCTTAGGTCATTTCCACCCATATTTTTCTTTAAAAGGCTATTCCGACCCATATTGTTGTCTTACTGATATGACGGTCGAAGTTTCAAAGCTCTTCACTCAAGAATTGATAAGAGTAACTCTTGCTTCCTACCTTGTTTTTTAGTGCAATGTATTGCCCGCTTCCATATTCTATCTGATAAAGTTATATCTAATATGGGTGGCAGTATATCGAAGAGACTGAAGAACTTGCAATGAAAGGATTGATGGCGAATAGGCATATACTGGATTTGGTTTCAAATGAATTACTGGAGAAGTCAATGATTACTGGCTGGTAAGTTTTACATATAATTGGTTTTCCGCATAAGTTGAAATTATGCAAGTGGTTTACATATAAACGAAGATTGTTGAACAATTACAGGAAGTCAAAGAGAAAGTTGAAAGATTGTCTCCGGAGATGTTTAAAGATTTTGTGAAGCCGCTAATGGGTTTGTGTTTTACTCGTTTGAATTGGATTTCACATATGGAAATAATCGTGATATGCCGCTGCTAATGGGTTTGTGACTTTCAAGAATGACCGCTGCCCCATAATGACCGCTTCAGATACCAACCACTGGACGTCTACCCTGCACCTCTTCACAGATGTTGAACAACAGAAAGTCGAATTTTGTATCATTAGATGAATAGAGTTTCTTGAATTTTGTAGAAAATTTAACTTTCTTACTTCTGACTTGATAATGTCTTAAATTGTTGTACATTAGCTCGCAATACATATATTGATGTCATACCAGGCTATAACAAACGCTTTAATGATCAAGTTCAGTTGGGACGTAAGATTATGATTGCAGTATTATAATTTGCAAGATGCAATATAAATCCCTGAAATAAAAGGTCAGAGGGTGGAGAAAGTGGTGGTTGAGAAGAGGAGGTATGGTGGTGTGATGGTGGTGGAAGAGGTTGAATAAAAGATAAAGAAGAAGAGATTGAAGAAAAAGGTCAGAGGGTGTATTTTGTAAAAAATAAAGTAAAAGCGCCATATGTAACATTGGCAAAAAAAGTAAAACTAAAAAAATGTATTAACATAGTGCCATGTCAGATTTTTTACTAATCATGGTTACAATAGAAAGATTAGCATATTCCTGGCACACAAAAGAATAATTAAAAGATGAATGCGTATAAAAGGAAAAAATGGTAACTTCGATTCATTTTTAGACCATTTGCCCATGTTATATATATCGTTCATTATTCCTCTTTATAGTGTTTCTTTATGCAAACACTGTTTTTATACTTAATCTTGATCCTCGACTCATGCGGAGTGTATCTTAAGTCTAAACCAAAGTTTTTATAGATAATAAATTTTAGAGTAAATTGACTCTTATAGTTTTTTACTTTTAATTTTTTACCATTTTAAGTACTTTAAAATTTTATATTATATGTGGGTCACTATATTTGAGGTTTTATATCATTTTAAGTACTCTTTTGATATGACACATGCGTTTTTGACTGTTTTCGTCCATTTTTGACCGTTTTCAGCGATTCGTTTGTTTTCGACCGTTTTCTTTCGTTTTCAATTCAACTGATTTCGTCCGTTTTCGATAGTTTTCGACCATTTACGTTCGTTTTCGACTGATTTCGTCCGTTTTCGGCCGGTTTTGTCTGATTTCGAACGATTTCGACACTTTTCGACCATTTACGTTCGTTTTCGACCGATTTCGTATGTTTTTGACCATTTACGTTCGTTTGCGACTGATTTCGTTCGTTTTCGACAGTTTTTTACCATTTACGTTCGTTTTTGACTAATTCCTCCGTTTTCGACCGATTTCGTCCGTTTTTGATCGTATTCGACCGATTTTGCTTGATTTCGATCGTTTTCGTCTTCTTTCGACTGTTTTTGACTCATTTTGTCCGTTTTTGAACGTTTTCGTTTGTTTTTATCCGTTTTCGACTGATTTCGTTCTTTTTTGACCGATTTTGACCATCTTCGACCGTTTTACGCCGTTTGCTCTTTATGTTGTGATATCAGTTCATAAGGGTTGACACCATTTGGCGATGCCGGAAACAGAAACAGACAAAAATGGTAAAAAAGGACAAAAATTGACAAAAACGAATGATTTTTCAAACGAAAACGGGCGAAATTGGCCAAAATGGTCGAAAATGGACGAAAACGGTCGAAAACGGATGAAAAATGAACGAAATCGGTCAAAAACAGACGAAATCAGTCAAAAGCGGTCGAAAACGAACGTAAATGGTCGAAAACTGTCAAAAACGGACGAAATCGGTCGTAAACGGTAAAAAATCAAGGCGATGAAATCTCGAAACGGACAAAATCATGAACGGTCAAAAACGAACGTAAATGGGTCGAAAACTGTCAAAATCCCGAGCGAAATAGAAGAAAATGGTTTCGAAAACAAAACGAAATCGTGAGGAAAACTCATGTGTCATATCAAAAGAGTACTTAAAATGGAATAAAATCTCAAGTTCAGTGACCCACTTATGGTATAAAATTTTAGATTACTTAAAATGGTAAAAAAATGAAAGTAGAAAACTATAGGAGTCAATTTGCCCTAAATTTTATTGGCATTTAATTTACCAACCTACGGTATGTTTTCTTGTTGGTAAGTTTTAGAATCCGCGTTTGAATAGTTTCCTTGGTAAAATGTAATCTTTACCAACGATTCCACAATCATTAGTAAGGCTAAACGTAATAGGACGACCTTTTGCGGTTGGTCGTCTCATGTGGCAATAAAAGGGACCTGATCACCCCACTACGCCGACCGAAGCAAGACCTGGTCACCCTCAACCTTTGCAAAGTTAGGGTCTTCTGCACGACCTTACAATTGGAGGAAGATTTCGTATTAAAAAAAATTAACTCATTCTTTTATATTTTTATTTAAAAAAAATAAGCAATCCCTCATTCGCTATAAAATCTCACTTTTTATACCATTTTTAATCACAAAACACATACACTTTATACACTTTGATTATCTTTTTTAAATGGCTTGTTCGATACCACATAGCAACGATGAAATCCAAGCTTTGGTTCAAAAACAAATTGACGAAGATATGGTTCATCAGAAAGCGATTCTGGATTTAGCCTTGCAATTTGATAATGCATGCACAACTAAAGAAGATCTTAGAAAAGCATACGAGAAATGTAATCACATTCCACAAGAGAGCCGTGCTTTGATCGACACTTTCTTAAAAGAAGGTTCTGATAAAGATTACGAGCTAAATCTTTCTATGTACAGAAAGGCGGCAAAACTAGAAAAACAAATGAATGCTAAGTTAGCTTGGATACATGAAAAATACAACCACCGCTCAGAAACCCATATAGGTGGTTCGTCATCACAGACACATGAGATTGGTGATGTATACCTTACTGCGGAAGAGTTACATCAACTACATCTAGATGAAGAAGCCTTAAGAGAAACACTAGAAGAACAAACAATGGATGAAAAGGCACGGGAGGAGAAGATTAGGCAAAAACAAGCTGATGATGATGAATACTTTATGGAATTTGGGGTGATGAGAATTGATTCAGATTACGAGTCATCAGATTAATAAACTAGAAACTATTTTAGTGTAATGTTGTTTTAATTTAATGTTTTAAATAAAGTATTGTATTTTAAATTCCGTTATTATATTTTCAAATTTTGAATTCCAACGGCTAGTTTTTCGTTATAAATACCCCCACCATCTCCTCATTATATCACACAACTTCTTATCCAACTATCCAGATGGATTCCAATTTCACTAACGAAAATGATCCATGGGAATACAGTCTTGATATAGACGATTCTGATCTCCATTTAACACATGTTCTGCGTTCGTCTAGTAGCGCACATGTTGAACCATCTCCATACACCCCAAATCCAGTTACCATAATACCCGGTCCTGCGGGTGTTGTTCAGCTCTCTAATAGCATATGTGTTGAACCATCTTCCTCAACCCCAAACCCAGTTAGGATAATACCCGGTCCTGCGGGTCTTGTTCAGCGAGCCAAGCTGCTTAAAGAAAATGTATTTATTCTTGATCCGGATGGGGCTTTAATGTCGACACAAGAATATATGCAGAAAGTTGTTGAGGATGTGGGTGAGGATGCTGATTTTAACAGTGGGGCGTGGGTTAGCGCCACTAACTATGTGAATGCTTTTGGTGGCACTGTAACTGGATGTTTGGGAGACATCGACAACTTTCTTAAAAAGGGAAAACTTGAACAAGTTGTTGCAATAGTGAAGTCTTGTTCTCCGAATGCTCTTGGAGATTTAAATGTGACTCTGAAAGATCTATCGGGTACAGTACCTGGAACAATACACTACAAAGTCCTTGATGTGAGTAGTTATGAAAAAGATATTACAGTAGGAGTTGCTATGATACTTGCCAATGTCTCAGTTTTTACTCATAAACCATCAAAGCATTACCTGAACATTACAAAAAGAAATGTGGTTGAGGTTTTCCGTAAGTATACATTATTGTTATTCAATTCCGTAATGTAATTTTTAATTTCGTAATGTAATTTTCAATTCCATAATGTAATTTTCAATTCCGTAATGTAATTTTCAAATTTGAAATCAAACAACTACTATTCCAACGGATACTATTCGAACTATATGTTTTAAAACGTATCTGTGTTGTATTTTTAAATTCCGTCAAGTTCATGTTTTTTATTTCCGTAATTTTTTTCCGTCTTTTCTTTCGTGTATTTTTATTTCGGTATTTTAATTTGTAAAATGTATAATTATTAATGTAATGTTTTAAAAAAAAATGTTCGGTGTCCTCTGCGGTCACCACTACACGTGTTTGGTCACTGTATGGTCTAAGAGAGATAAAGTTGAGTTGGCGCTGACGTGACAGTGTCCTCTGCGGTCACCACTACATTCAGCCTAAGAAAAGTTATTAAAATCAAGACAAATTGGGTTTTGCTAATTTGTACCACTGGGTAGAGGTTAAGGTCATTTACACAAACTTTCTTAATTAATCAAAAAAATATATGAAATACACATTAAATGACCTTATAAATTACTATATTTGAACATGATTTTCACTTGAATTAATTAAAACATTCATTTTTCAAACACATTAAACCTTGCCCGGTTGTCAAAGTTTAGCAAAACCAAGACCAATTTCAACTAAAATTGAAAAACTATTTTCAGATGTTATGATGGAAAATCACATTACTTGCTATAACTTTTAATTATATTACAACAAAATTCATTAATTGCGATTCTTAGAATTTTAAGCTACCCACAGTGATCTAAAGCGACACACAATTTTCCTGTCACCTCAGCTTTTTCTATCCGGCAACCTACATGCGACCTTTTAAGCACAGTAACACGACTTACACTAAAAAAACATACCTCACAAAAATATACATTTTAATTAATTAACATACACAAACAATGAAACGTCAGAAATGCAACCCATTCGTCCATTTTTTCATCACTCGACCGATTAGACTACTGAGTGTTGATGGTGACGACCCACATTTTTCTTGGTCGACCCGCATACTCGACCCACCATGGTGCATCGCCTTAAAGCTAGATTTTGAAACCCTCAACAAATGCACAAGGGACTAACCAAATTGCAAGCATTGCTTTAAAGATACTACCATTCTCTCCTAGACCATTTCGCTTAAACCAAAAGCCAATTTTGTTAAGTCACAACTTACTCGTCATTGTTGATGCTACTGAATAGGCATCAAGTCATTTAAAAAAAGACACACAACTATGTGATTTAATGGAGAGAAATAGTTATCTATGCTCCCTTATATAAAAAAAGACACACTAGTTTATTAAGGTATGCCTATTCGGGTTCCTGCAAAACACGAATAGTACTAATAAATACCATCACGTATAACCATACATGTATACCCAAATCAGACTACACTGTTCTAATTAGAGTAATAAATACGTGTGGTTACATAACCGTGTTTTACAAACGATTGCGTGAGTAATATAACGTATGACAAATAGCTTCAGCTTCAAGTTACATTATCGTGTTTTACAAACGATTGCTTGCTTGAGTAAACTAGGACCATCGGTTTTGTTAAAATGTGACAAGAGAATCTATTTTAACTAAATTAGCGGCCTCTGTTTATCATTATTATAGTATCCGGATTTTATTTGCTTTCAACAAATAATTTCCTTTTCAATAATTCTATCTGATGGTGTTTGTTTTGTGAATACATTTGCGTTTGATATCAATTTTCTCATGCTCCTGAATCGACTTCCATCAAAACAAATCTCAGTGACCAGTACAATGACGTTCCTAACATTCTTGTTCCAGACATGCAATCCAGGTCTACAAGCTAGGCTGTTTCTCATATCTACATCCATTGTGAGGGTGGCATCTCAAGTTTGGGCCAAATATGTCTCAATGGTCGAACTCTCCTTTTCCCATGGAGTAATATAGAAGATTTTTGGTCCTGGATGGAAGACTCTCAACTGAATGGGAAGCAAAGAATCATTATTGAATTCATTATTTTGTCGACATTGTGGATCATTTGGAGATATCGAAACATTGTGATTTTCCAAGACCGCAAGTTTAGAAAATGTCACATTTTTGATAGCATTGTTGCTAACTCTTTTAATTGGCTTTCTAGTAGATTTAAAAGGTCTAGGTTAGATTGGACATTGTGGTTACAAAACCCTATATCCTCCTTGTATTTTTGTTCCTAACGTCTTGCTAGTTTTTATTTAATTCCGCTGTTAAAAAAAAAAAAAAAACGATGTATAAACTATAAAGTGAATAAAAATTATTTAATCAAGTGTCTGTGTCTTTTTGAGTTCTGACTAAACTTATATAGTAAAAGCGACACTAGCGTAATTTTGTTTTACTAAAAATTATTCCTTTTTACTAGTTATTATAGCAACTAAGTTTATTTACTTCACTCATACTAGTTTTAATGCCCGTGCACGCACGGGTCTTTGACATTATGTTTTTTTAATTACATATATATATTTTTTCTGTTTTATAAGTTATGTTATAGAGTATTATCGAAATATATGAAGATAATAGATTCATTAAATCTTTTATATATTACGTAGTATATGAATTTGAGGATGATTACTAATTTATTTCTTTTGATTTACCTGTTTTTTGACTCGATATTGTGAGCCAACTAATCCCAGCGAAACAACCCTTTTAGGTAGCCCGGAGTCGGGTCTAGTGAACCTTCGATGTGCTTCGGCTTGTACAAACATGAATTTCAGGCCAACAATGCAAATTATCTACCACAAAATATCTTTCGGGATAGAATTTGAGATGTGATTAGATAGTAAATCGTTGTATTTGGAAAGTAAGAATTGTATTTACGTTTGTTGTATTTTAAAAAATTTAAAGTTAGAGTTTAAGTTTTAAGGTGTTATTTGTTTATTTTTTAAGTTATAACAAAATCTTGTAAAATTTATAAATTTACACTTTAACTCCGATATAATTTATTTAAATTTTTAAACGTGATCTAGAAAATTTTAGTAAGTATCTCCATTTTTCAAGTTTTTTTTTCAATTTGACACATATATTTTTTTGTGTTTTTTTTTTCTCAATAAAATGTATCTCCACGTTTTGTCAATTTTACCAAAAATTGATTCAAATGTTGACTTTTTATTGACAGTCAGAATCGCTGCGATTTGCCTAAGTGGCCAAAATAAACATTCTGATTGGTCCAATTTATTTAGCACATACGAATTTAATCTGATGGAAAAATACGAAATGATGTAATTCTTTTATTATATAAAAGATTAGACTATTGATTGTGGTTACTTTGTGTTGAGATCAATTGATCGGAGATCCTATATTTATCAAAGATCAAATGCTATCAATATGCACCATATTTTATATTTTAAACTAAAAAACACATACTTTTCACCTTTTTATAATTAAAACTAGAACTGTGCCAACGGTAAATCGTAAAGGGCAAAAAAATACACCACCGCGACGAGATTAAATCATATTTCTAACGAGGGGCACCTTTGATATACTTTCGAACGAAACTTTTTTTTTTTGATTTTTTTTTTAGTACGTCTGAAAAAAATCAATGTGATTTCACCAAATCACATTGTGATTCGTCTAGATCAAAATACCTTGATTACATAAAATACACATGTGATTTTGTAAAATACAAATCTATGTGATTTTCACGATAGCACATGTGATCTTTTAGAGTGATTAAATAACTAAAATAAAAAAATAGTAAAAGTATATCAAAGTGACCCTCGTTAGAAAGATGATTTAATTCTCGTTGCAATGGTATGTTTCATTTTACGTAACGATTAACGGTTTGTGAGATATTTAATTTTAAAAGAAAATGTAGAAAGTGGGTTTTATTTAATTTTATGAAAAAATAAATGGTTGAGATAGAGTCTTGGGATCTATGATAAAAAATTAATCTTCATTGAACTTTTGTCGTTTCATGAACTATGCTAATTTTCTCATAGTTTTAAAGTAGAAACAATATATAAAATGTATAAAATTAATTTGACTAGAGTGTTGTATCTTTTGTATTTTGAGCATCTTTCGTCTAAAATTTGTGTGAAAGTTTTTTGCCCTAAAATGGTTGAAGATAACAAATTTTGATTAGTTATATACTATAGTGTAGAGGGTTTAATGCAAATTTGATATTAGTATTAAGAGTATGTACGGCCCTTGATGATTAACCTACAACCGATGAATTCTTCACACGGGTCTATTCATCACTAGTTGTTACTTTTGATTTGTAATACACATGTGATTTAAAATTTTGTCACTTTGATCCGCTATCAATTCAAGTGTTACTTTATTTGTGGACATAATGACTATCTTTTTATTAAAAAATGAAGTCACTCATATGGATTAAAATAGATAAGCTTAAGTTATGTTGAGTCAATAACAAACTCTCAAATAATTAAATGATCAAATGTTCCTTATCTAACAATGTGCATATATGAACACTTCCTACATCTTTTATATAATAAAAAACTATATTATTTTAGAGTTTTATATGAGATTAAATGTTATGAGAAATAAATTGGACCAATCAGAACGTTTGATTTTGCCACGTAGGTAAAATCGTGCGATCTGATTGGTCAATAAAAAGTCAAAATTGAAATTTTTTTGTGGTGAAATCTGATGAAGAAAAAAATAATAAAAATATATGTGTCAAATTTGTGAAAACAAAAACTTAAAAAAAAGGAGATAATTAATAAAACTTTAGTGGTTTAATTTTAAATAAATTATATAGAGTTAAAAGCGTAAATTTATAAATTTACAAGTTTTATTATAATTTTAAAAAAATACACAAATAACCCTTAAACTTTATACCTCTACACTTTATATTTTAAAATACAACAACCCAAATTTACCCGAAGATTTTTTAGTGGATTTTTCATTGTCGGCCTGAAATCATGTTGTACAACCGAAGCACATCGGAGGTTCACTTGAGACGATTCCGGGTTACCCAACAGGGTAGTTCGCTGGGTTAGTTGGCTCACAATGTCGCGTTAAAAAACAAGTAAATAAAAAAATTACTAATCATCATCAAGTTCATATACTATGTGAAATATAAAAGATTTAATGAATCTATTCTCTTCATAAGATTTCGATAATACTTTATAACATAACTTATAAAGCTAGAAAAAAATAAAAATTAGAGTTAAGTACAATATTGGTCCTTGTGGTTTGGTGCATTTTCTCACTTTTGGTCCAAAATAAATAAAAAAATGGTTTTGGTCCAAAACACATAGTTTCGTTCCACTTTTGGTTCAAAAGACATAGTTTCGTTACACTTTTGGTCCAAAAGACATAGTTTCGTTTCACTTTTAGTCCAAAATTTTTAGTGCAAATTCACAGGATTGGACTAAAAGTGGACCGAAACTATGTTTTTGGACCAAAACCAAAACTTTTTTGAATTTTGGACCAAAAGTGAAATCGCATCAAACCACAAAGACCAAAAATGTACTTAACTCTAAAATTTTTACATATAGTTTTAAAAAACATAATGTCAAAGTACCGTGCGTGCACGGGCATTAAAACTAATTGAATATAACATAACACAAGCATTTCAAGTTTTCAACACGTCATAACTGTACTTTTATTATATTTTTTCGACCCGGTACATTTTAAAATAACATGATAAGTTGATAACCATGACGTTGAAACTTGTGAGTTTGGCTAGTTCTTTTATATCCACATAAGAAAATGTAACATTTTTTGGTCACTTAAAAGGAAGCTTCTAAATAAGAATATAATTATGTGAAAGGCTTATTCTATGGGAGTTGATATGCACACCACACAAAGTGATGTGCACACTACAAAAATGCATATATAATATTGTATCATATGCATTACACATGTGATTTTGTGATGTGCACATCACTTTATGTGGTGTGTATATCATCTCTCTTATTCTATAGTGTCTTTTGAGAAGTCATGTAATAGATAGGACTGTACAAACAGTTTTAAGCAACAACCACATGTACGACCTTTATGACACATAGTACAAGCCGATGATGCGGTAACTTACAAGAGTGTGTTTGTGGCAGACTTGGTCAAACAAGAAAAAAAGAAAGTAGTGGGGGTGATTTGGAGGTCAGCCTTAGTGTTGAAACCAATGTTTTGAAAACCGGGTTTTGAATCGACCCGGTCGAGTCATCGGGTCACCGGGTTACCGGTTCAACCGGTTGGACCGCCGGGTCAACCCGGTTTTCCAATATATATATATATATATATATTTTCAATAATTAGAAAGAAAGTATGTATATAAATCATGAAATATTTCATATATTAAGCCTAAAGACTATTTATTAACAAATATAACATGTAAAATTAAAATTACGTCGCAAATATATACAATTAACATGTTTTATTTATAAAAAAATACAAAAAAACCGAAACCCGGCCGGGTCTCATGACCCGGGTTGACCTGGGTCACTCCAAACCCGGTGGGTCAAACCGGGTTTCGAAAATATGAAACCCGGTTTAATTTGACCCGTTTTTTCGGTCGGAACCGGTTCAACCGGTTGACCCGGCCGGGTCGAACCGGGTTTCAAAACACTGGTTGAAACCATCAAACCCACGTCCTTGATTCTCGGCACTTTTGTGATCATGGTGGATCACAGTTTTTTCATATAAATAAAGTGCAGTATTAAGGAGAAAAATATATAGTATACACAAAACTCATTTAGAGATGCTGTCATATTTGCTATCTTATAAGCCTTGCAAACCTATGTTTTTCTGGTTCACCATTATCATTGTGTTGTGTTTGGTTTTTTCGCTGACGAAAAAAGAACACGAGTCTGCATTAATTTCTGGGGGTTTTAGTATTGCGGCTCGACAACGTTATTAGAGCACGTATGATCCTTTAAGGTCTGAACTCTTCTCGTAAGGCTCTTTAATTAGTTTTTGTGCTCTCATAATAAATAAACAAGTAGCCGTAGGTGTTTGTTTTCTAAAGTAGTAACTATATTAGATGTAACCAAAAGGGATGCTCGAGTACTGAGAGTATTCCTTAAATGTCTAAAGGCGATGCTGGTTTTTGGTAAATGATTAATCAGGTATTCATTTTATTGTTTGTGTTTATTTGTATCGTTCGTTGTTGATTAACAACATCAGTTCTCACGAATCTAATTCATATGTTTTCAATACTTATCAGTTTTGGTTGTAAGGAAAATTTTATAAGCAATGCCTGACTTAAATACAACAGTTGATTGTCTTGAGACTTGTTTTGCATAACAATTTACTGTTTCCTTTGAATAACAGATGCAAGTTCCAATACGATGCAAGCACCAAGTGCATCACCTTCCTTACAATGCCTTTAGTTTTCAGCGTGTTGCGTACCAAAATCAAGTGTTTGTTTTCGGTTGACTCAGTGCTCTCAAACCTCTTTAGTGACCCCTACACACACAAAATCGGGACAAGCCGGAAGATTCACACTATGTCTAGATGGTTACGTCGCCCTGGCTGTCACTCACAATATGAATTCACGCCTAACTTTGTGTGGACTACAACTGACAAGAATTGGATCCCGCGGCCGTTGACTATATGCCACTCTAGGTTTAGCAGTACGTTCCGACACCATGTCTAAGCACCAAAATAAGACCAGCACGTGACATGTGCTTGTTAGGCGAGTACGAATAGCCGACTCCCTGGCTAAGCTTTCAAGGGGGCTAGTAGGTACTGTTCTTTGCTATTTATCATTTTTATAATCAGAACTCAACCTAGACTGTTTTGGGTATGCACGACAAATGTTTACTCCTCTTGAGGCATGACCATAGTCGATCCCATCAAGGGCCGTAGTGATGCAAATTCACGCAGATCCTTGGCTATGGTACAATGTGCTCGATTAGAGAGGTATTATGGTTTTAGCTTGGCTCGTTCCGATTTTTCTTTCGAGTGTGATTCTTGTACCTAGGTGAAATAAGAAAGGAACATATTGGTTGCCTTGGTTTTTGATCCGTAACCAACCTCAGACGCAGCGGATTAAATATGATGTTGATGAGATAATGGTTGAAGGGATAAAGAGGATAAATTATGCGTTTGAGGATAATATGAGTTTTGTGACTAAGCACGGCGGGAACTTTAGACTGTACTCGGCGCCATCTCTTATCCTATGTTTCCTTGTTAGTCAACATACATGGCATCAACGTCTTTGACACCCAGGGTAAAGTGATGAGTCGTCTTGTTTCTTCTAACTTTATTTCATGTAATAAAGAGAAGCCTCATGTTCTTTGTCATGCTTGTCAGCTGGCAATCTTGTGAGGAATTCTTGTGTTCGCTCTTGTGATTAGTTTTGTTTTTGACATATTTCACTTCGTTTGTGTGGACTTCACCCATTCCTGAGTCTTTCAGGTTTTAAATATTATGTCTTGTTTTTTAGATCACTTACTCTCGGTTTGTAGGAGTATTTATCATTGGGTTAAAAAATTGTGTTATGTTCATATTCGTGTATTTGTAATTATGTTCGCACTTATTTTAATGTGTGAATTCAAGTCATTCTAATGTGATAATGGTTGGTGAATTCGACAACCGTCACAACACACCCTTTTTTCGTTAAATGGAATTCAGTTCCGCTTTTCGTGTCCCCAAACCTCTCAACAGCATGGGAAGTCTGAACGAATGGTTCGTACAGTTAATAACCTCATTCGCACCCTCCTTTTTTAAGCAAACTTTCCATTAACTTTTTGGGTCGAAGCTCTTAATATGGCCACATAATTACTAAATATCTTGCCTTGCTAATGCTAATGACATTCCCTACACCCGTTTATATGACAAAGATCCCAACTACACCCTTTTACGCATTTTTTGGTGTTTATGTTACCCACATCTTTATCCATCTCACAAACGTGAACCACGTGAAACACCCTTCATTTTTTTGGGATTTGCCTCTTCTCATAGAGGGTATCGTTGCCTTGACCTACACACCAACAAAATAATTATTTCAGGTCATGTCACTTTTGATGAAACCGTGTTTCCCTATGTCTCCAGCATACCCAATTCCACTTCCGCTTATACCTTTTTAGAAGATACCTTTGATTTACAACCATACCCTACCAAATCCTACCCTTACCACACCAACTATTGGACAAACTGATCCCTTACCACACCAACAACATCCAACCGAACCCGTAGCCCAACAATCCCCTACTGCGGAGTAATTTACTTTTATGTAATGTATCGTGTAAACTTTTAAATTTTAAACAATTTGAAATATTACTTATTTTTAATGCTAAAGTAAAAAATGTAAAATCGACACCGGAGTAATTTACTTTACCCAAAATATTTTTTTTATTCGCTAAAATATTACATCGATGTGTTTGTTTCTTGAACTACATTAATTATCTCATAGCTTTAAAGGAAAAACAATGTATAAAGCGAATCAAAATTATTTGATTTGAGTGTTGTGTGTTTTGAGTTTTGAACATCTTTCATTCAAAATTTGTGTCAATTTTTCGTCCCATATTGATTGAAGATTCCAAATTGCTTGGTTATATACTATGGTGTAGAGGATTTATGCAACTTGATATCTATATTCTATATATTTAATAAACGAATGTTTTTTTGAAATCTTGTTTATGTCACAAATGACATCACAAATAATATAGAGTAAATTGCATAAATCGTCCTTAAAGTTTGGCCAAATTGCATGTTTCGTCTCAAATGTTACGAAAGTGCAAGGATCATCCCTGTGGGAAACCTTTGGTGCAAGGATCGTCCCAGTGAGGAGACCTTTGGGGAAACCTTTGATGCAAGTATCGTCCCTGCGGGGACGATACTTGCACCAAAGGTTTCCCACATGGACGATCCTTGCAATTTCGTAACGTTTGGGACGAAACATGCAATTTGGCCTAACTTTAAGGACGATTTATGCAATTTACTCAATAATAAAAAAGCTTCTTTTATTATATGTATAGATTATTTCTCTCTCCCATTTAATGGATATTGCTTGACTTTTGACCCACAATTAATATGAACCGAAATTATGCAAGGTTACCATTATGAATTCAATTAACATTAAAGTTCAAAAAAATAAAATTCAATTAATATTAAATCATTTTAATTTTATGATTGATTGTTTCCTAATTAGAGACTGCATACATCGGTTTATAGTAATTATGTAAGTAACAGTGATTTTGACCCACAATTATATGAACGTGAAAATTATGCCAGAGATTTACCATTATGAATTTATTAAACATTAAGGCTGGACGGAGGGGGTGGCAACTGTCACCTAGGCTGAGTTTCCCACTCTGCGCCTGCGTGAAATTACATTAAGTTAGATCATAACTTTCAGGCGTACGGTAAGTTAACATTATCAAGGTGAGTTTGGCTTTTTTTTTTGCTGATAGGTGAGATACTCACCTCACGGTGAGTTTAAAAAAGTGGGCCCCCCAAAATTTTATATCCGTTATATTTAAAAAAATTTAAAAAAAAACCCTTTTTACTTATAAATACCCACTAATTCACTCATTTTTATACACAACTCTCTCATTTTATACCCAATTCTCTCAATTTATAAACATTTAACACATTCCTCATTTACACAAAATGAATTCGTATATGTTTATGGGCATAGATTTAGAAGAAGAAAAAGAAGTTACTAGTCGTCGTAAGAAGACTTTTATTAAACGAGCGATTGCGTTTATTAAGAGTAGACGAGTAGCAAACTGGCCGACAAGAAACATCATAACTCGAGATCGTGCTGGTGCTCATCAGCGTTTATTCGCCGCTTTTTTTAGCGAGGACCCGTGTCTGGCTCTTGATCATTTTTGTGAAGCTGTTATGCAAATTTATGGGCTTGAGTTTTTGAGAAAACCCACGGTGACTGATGTCGAAAAACTCTATCTGCATCACGAAGAAAAACACGGGTTTTCGGGGATGTTAGGAAGCCTTGATTGTACGGATTGGGAGTGGTTCAGTTGTCCGTACGCATTTAAAGAGCAATACGTTAGACGTGATCATGGTCCGAATCCGTTCATTTTGCTTAAAGCTGTTGCGTCGCAAGACTTATGGATATGGCATGCTTTTTTCGGTGTTGCTGGGTCGAACAAAGACATCAACGTTTCATATCAATCACCTTTAATTTAACATAACGATCTCAAAACCGGATGAGCACCAGAGATTCCTTTTTGTGGCTAACGGTGTAACTTACCCAAGTGGATACTTTCTTGTTGACGAGATATACCCAGAATTGGCGCCACTCGTTAAGACGATCCCAGAATCAGCTGATGATGACCAGAAGCGAATTTTGTATAAACAAAAGCAGGAATGGGCAAGGAAAGATGTCGAACGAGTGTTTGGTGTTCTGAAAAATAAATGGGCTGATAGGTGTAAAATACACATATCCATTTATACCTAAAAAGGCCCAAACTAAGCCCAAAACAGACTAAAAATGGCAAAGATATGCTTGTTTTTGTGTTTTGTGTGTGTGTAGGTACGAATATAGCAAAAATCATGAGAAAACCGTCAAAAACGGGCAAACATGGACACGGGAAACGGAAGAGCACAAAAGAAGCTGGAAAATCAAGCCAAGAAAAGTCAACATTCAGTCAACCAATGGTCAACAAATGTCAAAATCTAAAATCACAATCTAAGTCCCTCAAGATTTGTAAAATTTCACAAATGGTCCCTAAACTCTAAATGGGCCCTAATTCCCTTACCCGGAAACAATATAACCAAATCCAAGCCCAAATCCTGTCAAAACCATACCCGGCCCAAAACCTAAGCCCATAACTCTTTTATATAAGTCAAGGGGCCAATTCTGCCAAGATTAAAAGTTATTTAGGCTTTTACCTTATAAACCACAAGGACTCATTTTGCCATTCACCAAAAGTTTAAATCCTTTTACCCGTTTTCAGTTAAAAAAATGGCGCCAAGGGTTTTGTTATTGTTTATCATCATCCCAAACATGTCATCTCCTCATATCAAAGGGCTTCTCAAAATTAAAGGGTACAAAGGACAATTCATGGGATCATTTACACAATGGCAGAGTTAGACGTCACAAACCTTTCTCATTGGTCATTACCCATCAAAGAATGACACGCTGGGAGG
>BQNB010067416.1:0-12181 GCA_026074375.1 Tanacetum coccineum | reverse complement strand
TGGAGTAAAGGTAGGTGGTATTATGTCGAGACTTAGCTCTTGGGATGACATCATTGCGAAATTATCCGCTAGACTTTCTAAATGGAAGCTTAAATCCCTCTCGATTGGTGGTCGTCTTACTCTCATCAAATCTGTTTTGAGCTCTTTACCGTTATATTACATGTCCTACTTTAAGGTTCCTAAAGGCGTTCTTAGTAAAATGGAATCTATTCGTAGGAATTTTTTCAATGGTGTAGAAAATGCGGAGAAGAAGATGTCATTGATTGGCTGGAATAAAATTTTTGCTTATAACCGTGCCCTTCTTTTCAAATGGATTTGGCGGTTTCTTGCTAATGGTGCTTCTCTTTGGTCTCGATTTATTTCAGCTGTATATGGTATTCGTGGAGCTCTTGATAACTCTTCTTCCTATTCATGAAGATCTCCTTGGCTCGACATTGTTAATGAAGTCAGAAAGCTTGCCTCTAAGGGCATTGATCTTCTTTCGCTTGTCAAAAAGAAAGTTGGGAATGGTGAGGCTACTTCCTTTTGGAACGATGTGTGGCTTGGTGATTTTCCCCTAAAGCAAACGTATCCGAGGCTGTATTTCCTGGAATTAGACAAACATGTTAGTGTGGCTTCAAAGTTGAGAGCTAATTCTCTTATTAGTTCTTTTCGGCGGTCTCCTCGAAGTGGTATTGAAGAAGAGCAACTTCTTCTCCTTATCTCTAATACTTCTTCTGTTATTCTTCCTAATATTAGTGATAGATGGTCTTGGCTGTTAGATCCTTCGGGCGACTTCTCGGTAAAATCGACACGTGAATTTATTGATGATTCCATGCTTCCGAAGACGGATGTTCCTACAAGATGGGTCAAATCTATTCCCATTAAGATTAATATTTTTGCTTGGAGAGTTTCTTTGGATAAGCTGCCCACTCGGTTGAATCTTTCTCTTCGAGGCCTTGACATCCCGTCTATTATTTGCCCTCTTTGTAGTATTGCTGTGGAATCAACTTCGCACCTCCTTTTCTCTTGCCAATTGGCTCGTCAGTTAATGATTAAGGTTGTTCATTGGTGGGAATTAGAGTATCAAGACTTTCACTCATATGAGGATTGGCTTCTTTGGTTCAAAAATCTCAGAGTTTCCAAGCGGCTCAAGGATGTGTTTGAAGGCGTTTGTTACATTTCTTGGTGGGTTATTTGGAAGTTTCGCAATCAAGTTTTATTTGGGATCAACTTCCCTCGTTTAGATCTCCTTTTTGACGATATTGTTCGCTTGTCTTTTCATTGGTGCTCTAGTCGTTGTAGCTCAAATTTTGATTGGAACACTTGGATGAAAAATCCTAGTTCCATTATTTTGTAATCTTTTCCTAGCTCCTTGCTAGTTTTTATATAAAATGCCGTTAAAAAAAATAGTTGTCAATGTAACATATATTTATACGCTTAAACATTTTTTTAAACGTGCTTGTGACTTATGTACATGGCACCAGACAGGTGTATATCCATGGTCAACATGAAAACCATTTCAACTCTCAGTACTTGAAAATTGTGAGTTGAATTACCAATATGGTTTTTGCAAAACCATTTCAGCCATCAACGGATTTGTATATGCCTTTACCTGTAGCCGTTTGCTCAGGGCTAGTCAATCCTTTGGCACATAGTAAGGTATATTTCCATGGTGGATTGAGAACCATGTCAACTCTTTGTACATGAAACTTGGTGAGTTGATATACCATCCACTTTTTGGTAAAGTGTCAACCATCTAATATGGATTTGCAAGTCTTTACCATAAGCCATAATCTTATGGACTAGTTATGGTTTTTCCACAGCCTTTACCACAAGCCATAAACTTGTGGGCTAGCCAACTCTTCACTCTAAAAGATATGGTGAGTTGAAAACCATACAACTTATTTGCAAGTTGTCAACCATAGAACGGATTTGAGAAGTCTTTACCAAGAGCCGTTTGCTCTTGGACTAGCCAGTCCTTATGTTGTTTAGACATGGTGAACTGATAACCATTTGTTGTGTTAGTGCATAGCACCTTCACCAAGTGTTATCCTTCTCAACTTCTATCCTAGGCTTTCAACCCTACACATTTCATTACTTTCTAATGCCTGCTTGTTTTTCCATCATTTTTAACAATCTATAGCAGTCTTCATTCATCTTTCCATCCAAAAGCTTCATTTTCAACATTGTTTTACATACCTCAGTAGGAAGTGGATATTTTCTATCAGACAACAAATAAACATCCATAGATTCTAAGTTCAAACAATGTACTCTACTAGTATCATAGTATCTCCAACTTAAAATCTTTTGTTGTTCTATCTCACTCCATATGGAATCTGTGCTTAGAGGTTCTTCAAACATAACTCTTAAACATTTCCAGAATCCCTTCTCTAACTTATCCTCAGGCCCATCCAACCCATATCTATTCATTACTATCCTGTACAACTCAGTAAGGTCATCCCTAGATATAGACTTTAACATAGCCCCAAAATTAATGTATACTATATCTGTTCCATCTTCTCTAACAATCTGGTATACTCCTTTTTCTCCTTGTTTGATTATCTTATAAGTAGCTACACTAGGTGTTTTCATGGCTACAGGAACAGGATTCAAAGGAGTTTCAGTTTCAGTACCTGTGTTAGTCTCTTCTTGCTCATCAACCTTATCTGAATCATCAGAGATATTCTCATCCACACTTGTATGCATACCTTTCCTAGCTATCTGTTTTCTTCTCTTTGTAAGCTTCTTTGTTGGTTCATCATCTTTTGCTTCATCATCTTTGTCTTCTTTCAGTCTCTTTGGAGTCTTTGTTTGAAGCTCTTCACCAAATCTTTTCAAACTGTCTTTAGTAGCTTCAAAGCTTATTGGAGCAAAAGAGTCAATCTGTTTTATAAGCTTGTCAAACTCTTCTTTGACTTCTTCAAAGCTCAACTTCCTCAGCTGATTTAACTTCCATGACCCTTGATTCTTTAAGTAGGTCATCATGTAAGTCTTTAGCTGTGATTGGGTCATGGGCTTGTTCCTTTTAGCTTTGGCTCTTTCTTCAGCAAAGAACTTCTTTCTTTGATTCACAAGATCCAATTGTGTAAATGCAGCTACTTTTTATTTTGCTTCCATATACCTATCCTCTAAGATTTATAATTTAGATAATATAATTGAAACAGATCATTATTTTAATAAAATTAATGACCTTATTTGTATAAAGGCGACCGTGTTAAATAAACCATAATTAGTTTGAATCCTTTCCTAAAAAGGAGATATGCAGAGAATAAGGTCTACATTTAAGGTTCTAATTTTCGCATGATTTAGGGGTTTATCTTTTTAATTTCATCCGAAAAAACTCAACTACAGTCCAAGATGGGGCTTTGTTTAGATAACCCCGGAGTCAAAATTTAACTTTATTATCATTATTATTATAGCAACAATATTAGCCCTCGGCCCTTTAAACAACTGCAACATCGGGAGCGAACCAACAAGAAACAGTAGTCTTATTTTGACCTCGGGAATTTCCTCGACCTTTCTGAAGACTGAGACATCGGGAGCGAACCGACAGGAAACATCAAACTTTTATCAGTCTCGGATTATTATTATTATTACTTTCACCCTTTAAACAACTGCAACATCGAGAGCGAACTGACAAGAAACAATATTCTTATTTCGGCTTCAGTTTATTATATTAATTATATAATATTTAATTATTTTTATTGCCAATTATCGGAGTCATTGTGGTCTTTTAACTACCTAGACAACGGGAACGAGCCGTCCGGAATCGGTAGCCTATTTCCTCACAACACTGACAAAACCTCGATGTGTACCTTACTTTCATCAGAAGGAAGAAGGGATTAAAAACTAAGAATCGTAAAAACTAAGCAACTTTATTTATTGAAAATTATTTTATTTTTATAGATTTAATAAGCTAATGGGAGCAAAAAGCCACAATTAACATCTATGAGCTCTAAAGAGATCCAGCTACTTCACGCTTAACATCTAACTTATATTTAACTCTATCATTTTTCGTTCTTTGCAAAAAATTTAAGTTTTGCAAACGCTTAGTCTCGAAAGTTAAGAAAAAAGCTAGAGTGCAACACTCGGTCAAGTCAAAAATCTTCCTAGTTCTAGCTTACGGGCCTACTTATTTATTTTTATATCATTTTTTTTCATTCAAATTTTTTTAAATAAAACAATATATATTTAGGATAAAACAGGGTTGCGTGGGGCACAGACAGGCACATGTATGATCATTTTGACAGAAATACCCCCACACTTAGAACTGAACATTGGCCTCAATGTTCAAAAATATCAGGTGCCACCCCTACACTAAAGAACGAAAAAGGCAAATGCTTAAAATACCAAGTGTGAAAGGAGAACAAAATCATATATATATATATATATATATATATATATATATATATATATATATATATATATATATATATATATATATATATGATCAGGATTGAAGATTTCCCTAGATATAAACATGAAGATGATCGGAGACCGAGTGATTGGAGGATTGAAAACAAGCACGGTGGTCTTCACGATCATAGGGAATCCTGCAAGCAAAAACAGATACCCACGAAACACAACATGGAGAGAAGCACTCCCCCACACTTGGCTAAAAATACACCCCACTTATTCATTACTAATACTAATATCCTAACATACTTAAAATAATCTAAATGTAGCAAGCTACTTATTTAATATTAAGGATAACACGGGTTGCCTCCCGAGAAACGCTTGTTTTTGTTCGAGTCTCTAACTTGACTCTAGTGTTACTTACTTTTAAATTCAGTGTCAAATCCATCACCCGATGTGAGGTGAGGATGGTAAAAGCGATACATCACCTCCGTCGGTGAGTATGCAGCAGGACGGGGTGATGGCATATGATGAAAACCAAAAGAAGGGGTCTCCATCACCCTCGTCTTCCCACCCGACTGTGTCAGGGAGAAAAAAGGATCAAATCTTTCCACCTCCCTTAAGCTAAATTGCTTAGAAGCGGGAGGTGGTGTGACAAGTAGGGTGGACTTTTTAGGTAACACTGCAGGAGTGGGATCGAAGAATGTCTCTTCGATAAGCAGATGTTCCAAAAATAGAATGTCTCCCTCTGAATCGTAATACCCATCATCAATTTCAGTTGGAATTGAATCGTCTAGGCCAATCTCAGCGTGATCTTCCCCAAATTTAAGTCACTAGTCTATAAGGATCTAGACACCGAATCAGGGTTACCTAAAGGTTCATAATTCAATGGTGCTGACTTAGGAGGGTCCAGGCTACTAATGTCCTCAAACTCCTCATCAAAAAGCAGATTATCATTACATAAAGTAAAATCATCATTAAATTCGAAAAGAGAGTTTGAGAAAGTCACATCATAAGATCTAGGTTTTGAATCATCACCTAAAGGCTCATCAGACATTAAATGACTAAACAGTTGCTTAACCAAATGTCTAGGCAAGCCAACTACATCCTTGTTCTCCATCAAAAAGTCGATTACTTGTTCTCCTAAAGGTGAATTGATATCAAAATCTTCTTTCCTAACATAAGTGGTGGGCAAAGGTGTATTAATAGGCATATCACACTCTAAATTACTATCCGATGTCATCTCAGACTCCATTGGGATCGGGACAAGATCATCAACACTAGACTTTATGAATTTGTCAGTTTCCCTTGCAGGAGTAGTGCTAATATCCTCATCCCCCATTAAGAGGGTGTCCGCAGGTTCCATGGTAGTCAAGAAAGGTAGAGATGGTGTGTATGCAGGAGGTGTGACTTGAGCGATATTATGCTGTCTTAGAATTTGCTCATCGTCAAAAGGCACCTCTGTGTAATCATTTACTCCCGGAGTACTCCTACAGGGAATTGAGATTAAAGTTCAAAGAAGTTCCTCAGGAATATCTGTTATAGACCTTGAAAAAGAATAAAATGGACGCTCAAAAATCCAAATCTGAGGGGAACTGATTCAATAAGGTACTCATGTATGGGGGGGGGGGGGGGGTGGGGGGGGGTTGGTCAAAATAAGGAAAGTCATAATTGTTACCAGAATTAGGCTCATAGACAAGCCGGTTCCTGGTTTGACAATCAGAACTATAATGCGGACCTCCACAGACCTCATAACAGTTAAACTGTTGTTGCTGATTTGAAGAATAAAATAGAGGATGGTTATCATTAAAATTTTGATTGTAACAAGGACCCTGATCATAGATGGGCGTGTTCCCTATTTGACAATCAAAGTTATAATGGGGACCTCCACAGTATTCACAACAGTGAAACTGCTGTGGCAAACTCGTAGAATAATATGGAGATTCGTCATTACTAAAGTTTTGATTGCTACACGGGTCCTGCTCATAGACAAGCGGGGTTCGTGTTTGACATTCAAATCCATAGTGAGGACCATCTCCACACAACTCACACGAGTATGTCTCGTATTGGTTCCGTGGAGGTTGGTTGAAGAAGTTAGGTGTTTTATTATAAGAATAAGGATTTGGGTTGATAAGTGTAGAATAAACATATCCATTTATGCCTAAAATAACCCAATTAAACCCAAAACAGACCAAATATGGCAAAAATATGCTTGTATTTGTGTTTTGTGTGTGCAGGTATGGATAAGTCAGAAATCACAAGAAAACAGTCAAAAACAGGCAAGCACGGACATGAGAATCAGAAGAGTACAAAGCCGAAGCCAGAAAAGTCAAAGCCCAATCTAAAGCCCACTTTTCTCTCATAACAATCCACAAGGGCCAATCTTGCAAATCCCGAAAGTTATTTATAACTTGAAAAAGGGAAAAGAAAGAGAGGGACCAATTGTGCAAACTTCCCAAAGTCCAACAGTTTTAACTGTCAAAAAAGGGGCGGGAACCCTTTTACTATTCACCCGTCGTTCCAAAGTTACCTCGCTGTCAAATCATAGGGCTTTTCTAAATTGAAGGGTTAATTAGGCAATCCAAGTGGTCTACATTATAAAAGCAAGGTCAAAATAGTCTAATCAAGCATCCTTGGTAGCTCACTTAAGCATCAAAGCCACGTCAGATGAAGGAAAGCACAAGGGATATTGATTTTTACTCTTGGATCACTCACACAAGAAGCACAAGGGTCACATCAAGGATTGCCAGCTTGGCAATCCGTGTGAATCCCAAGGCTTGATCTAACGTATGAGATAAGAGATCCAATAATTGAAGAAATGGACGGCAATGATTAGAAGAGGCTTGGGATCCAAGGCAAAGCCTAGAAGCTTCTCCTGGCTCTATAAAAGCACTCTCTCACACACAGAAATGGTGGTTAGATTTTAGGAGTAGGAGTAGATTAGGGTAGCTTATTAGCTTATTTTCAACTTATCATCTTTTAATATTGTAATTTTTACTTTAAAAAGCATTGTAATTTCATTTCAATTTTAATACAACTCAGTTCCTAAAATTCTGTTTTTACTTTTATGCATTTAAGTTTACAAAGTGTTTTTAAATTCTCAATAAGCTTTAAATAAGATCTTACTCCTGTATTACTTAAATAAGTTTTCTCTAAAGTTTATTTAAGCCTTTAAGTTCATTGATTCACCAAAACAGTCAGTTACCTTTGCTTTTTATGGATTGTTGGATGATAAGCCAGAAATGGATGGGCTTATTGGACTTTACCAGCTTATCGATGATAAGCTGGAGCTTGTTGATTTAAGCTCATTTGAGCAAACACCTCTGTTCAGCTGAGGTTTGAGGTACGATTTTCTTTATAATTTCCAGTTTTACTTTATTTACATTCTAGCTTATTCTGTTTGGTTAATTGCTTAATAGTGCTTAAACTTGTCTTATTTGTCTTATTGATCTTGCTTTATAATCTGTTTTAGGCTTTAGTAGTATAGATCTTAGCTATTTACAATTTGTTTTAAAAAATCTTCAAAATCCAAAAATAGTAGTGTAATCTCTTAGATCTTCATTCTAGCTTAAGTTAGTAGTTAGTTTTTGTTTAAATAGTTTGTTATAAGCTGTTAGTTATCTGGTATTAATGCCTAGTTAAGTAGATTCTCATTTTAAGCTTTAGCTAAATTCTGTCATATCAATTAAGGGGTGTTTGGTACTAACATAAGTTAGTATTGCTTGTATTTCTTTGATCATTTGCTCTAGCAGTAGTAACAGCAGTTACTACTGCTATCATTTTAATATTCATTTAAGCTTGTGTTTGTAGGATTTAGCATCTTAAATTCAATTAGCTGTTAGATTTATTTTAGTAAGTAAAAGAAGTTTTTAGCTTTCGACTTTCTTTGCACAAGTAGTTTTTAGGATAATATAGATAGCTAAGGTCTTATTTTAGCTTAAAAATGGATTTGCTTATCTAAATTAGGTCTGCATTATTGCTTATTTAGGTTGTTAAAGCTAGCGGTACTAAGTTTAAAGCTGGCGGTACTAACTCAAAAGTTAGTACCGTTGTGCTGTTTAAAGCATTTTTCCTTTGTTATGTTTGCTTTTCTCTTTTTAATTCAGCTTAAGGATTGCTTCTTTGTGCTTATTTCTATTCTTGAGTAGTTTACTAAGTTAGTCTTTGCTTATTTAGTTTATGTCCTCAGCTTATTAAGGCATTTAGTGAAGCAGTACTAATAGTTAAAGCTAGCGGTACTAACTCTGAGTTAGTACTGTTAGGCTTATTTTAGCTCAAGTTAGTACCGCTTGGCTTATTTTAAAATAATTTGCTCATTTCCTTACTAGGATAGAATTTTAGTGTAATAAGTAGCTTAATGTTCTTAAGTAGTAGCTTATTTCTAGCTTCTTGGAGCTTTTAATTGTCAAGTTTGTCTAATTCCCGTTTACGTTTTATGCTTCCGTGTTTAATTGCCATTGCTAGCTTATTAGTTTTCGTGCATTTATCTACTTGTCATTTATATTTAGTAGGATTTAGAAAACCCAAAATCAACTCTTATCAAGACCATTCAAAACGCGCGATCACGGACTTAACATGTTTTCAATTCACACTTCGTTGGGAAAACGACCCGGGAGGTTTTGAGATACCACTTTGGTCAAAAGTGAATTTCTTGGCCCGACGGAAAAATACTTATCTATACTATAATTGTTTCTATCCTTATTATTACGTATTTATATATTATATATATATTATATACGTGTCAATTCGGACGGATCAAATTTTTGGCGCCGCTGCCGGGGAAGTGTGTACGATTATCGGGTTTCGTTCGAAGATTAGCGTTTTTGAAGAACCTTCCTCGTGAAGTTATTTTTCGTTTGTGAACATTTTCTTATCAAAATAAAAATACAAAAATATTTTACATTTCTATTTTATTTTCCTTTAATATTTAAAAATAATCGTATGTTAATTGTTGTTTCGGCTCACCTTTAGATTACAAACTAAAAAGGAAGTTTAAGGCGGGTTTGATTTTATCACCCAAAAGGAGAAGGGTTACTCTAAAAAGCACCTCGCGCTTACCAACTCCTTCGCTTTCTTGTGCGTGATTTAGAGAGCTACCGAGTACGTTTAACTTTCGATTACCAAAAATATTTTCTTTCTTATTGTAATGTATTATAATTTGAAAAAGTTAAAAATAATCTCCTTTATCCTCTTATTTTTTTAATTCTTATCTTCTTATCTTCTAAATCGTTTAATTCTTCGACATGGCATATAACGGACTTAGTTGCTGTTTATGCGGTGATCCGTTAGATGGTATACTTTGTTGACGTTGCTCGTGCGGTTGGTGTGGAAACAAGCTTGATGATGGAATTTGTTCATATTGTGCTTCTAAAGATGGAAATTCATTCGCTTATGATCCAAACCCAAATTCTTTCGATAATTCTCTAAATTTTTCTTACCCACCTCCACAACCCCAGTTCGAGACATATTCGTGCGAGTTATGTGGGATCGATTCTCACTATGGTTATGATTGTCCATCACGAGTTCCGCTTGTCTATGAGCAGGAGCCGTGTTACAATCAAAACTTTAATGATAATTATTATCCACAAAATTCATCGAGTTTTTCTCAACAATACCTTTGTTGTGCTTATTGCGGAGGTCCTCATTTTGATTATCAATGTCAACCGATCAATGAAACTTACTATGAACCTAATCCGAGTTATGATTCTTCCGGATTTGACCAACCACAACCCCCGCAAGACTCCGTCGATCATCAAGGAATTCTACAAGTCCTTAATAAAATGCAAGATGAACTTAAAGAAATGAAACAAGATCGAAGAAAGAAAATAGAGGATATGAGTATCGAGGAAGTGATGCATGAACATCAATTAGTCGATAGAGATATTAAAGAAATCACGAATGATTTGGGTATTAGAAGATTTCGAGTCGAGGAGATTGATGAGGAAAACAAGAGAGATTGTGAGATTAGAATTCATAAGCTTAAGCAAGATTTTAATATATGGGTAAGCGAAGTTCGAAAAAAGGAGAAAGCTTACGAAGATGAGAAATATGTTGCTGCCTGTCGTTACATGCTTTCTGTTACTTGTGATGACGAGGATGATTATATTTCTTCAGGAGATATTATTGCTCGAAATTCTACGTCCAAAGCAATCACACCCGACTCACCGATCGAAGAGCCCGAAGACTCTCTCATAATGGAGGATGAGCATCTCGACACTATTCCAGAAACGGAATCGGACGAATTCATAAAGTCTAGTGTTGAGAACCTTGTCCAAAACCCAAGTGAGTCCAAGGATTTATCCGATGGTAAAAGTGAGTGTGATGTGCCCATAAATGATGATTCACCTGAATCTCATTTTTCGACTTTTGATAATCCGCTTTTCGATTCTAACGACGATTTCTCTAGTGATGATGAGTCATTATCCGAAGAGGAAATTCAAAAGGATGAATTTAAATATTTCTCCAATCCTCTTTACGATCTTGACGATGAAATTATCACTAATGAGAAAATTCTTCCTAATAAAAAGGATTTAGATGTTGTCATTCCAATTCCACCGGGAATTGATGAACGTTGCTTTAACGCCGAATCGGATCTTTTAGAATCTCTACTAAATCGTGACTCTCCGATTGATTCTACAAAAATCGATTCTATTTTTGATGAATTTTCTCTTCCTCGACCTCCGGAAGAATCTAATCCTGAATATTCTGATTATACAATCGAATCTCTCTCTCCATCTCCTATCCCCGTTAAGGATAGTGACCCTTTTATGGAGGAGATCGACATATTTCTTGCTTCAGATGATTCAACACCACCGGGTGTTGAAAGTGACTATGACTCGGAAGGGGACATTCTGTTACTTGAAGAATTGCTTAACGATGACTCTGTTCCCCTTGCTGAGTATAATCATTTTACCTTTGACGTTGAGCCTGATCCGTCCGTGAAGAACGATTTAGATGAGCTAAACGAAGATGAATGTTTTGACCCAGGGGGAGGTGAAGATGTCGTTTTTCTAAATGTTGAAGAGGACGATTCCTTCACATTTTTTCTCCTATTTGTCACCTACCCTAAGGTTTCTCCTTTATCTTGCTCCACCAGGAGTGAAGATACGATCTTTGACCCCGGCATCTCCGCTTAGAGCCGGTGGCTTCTCATCGGGATGGAACTTTCATATGCTTTAATGTTTGTCCAAACATTAATAAATCCCGATTGAGATTTTCTCTTCCATTTATTTGCTCTCCCTAAGGACTAATTAATTCAGGGATCGAGTCGAGCTTGCGACTCGGTGACCAAAAACAAGCCGCTTCGTGGGAGTTCACCCCATGCTTATCCTTTCTATTTTCTTTCTATTTTCTATTATCCAATGTGTTGTGTTGAGAGAGGCTTGTACTCTTTCTGATTACTCGATGTTTGTTGCTTGTTTGCTGTGATTTTTGTAGGATTCTCCCAACAAATTCTGTAAAGCCTCTTGTGTCCGGTTGATTTATCCCGTTCAAACTCGAGCTTTTCATCTTTTGTGCAAAATTAGTTTGGGGAGATCCGATATCCTTTCGTCTTATCGATTAACGTTTATCTTTGCATAATTCATAAACGGCTTAGATTTACGTAGAGACCCGACTTTAAACATTGAGGACAATGTTTCGTTTTAGTTTGGGGAAGGGAATCTATCGATTTGATGTTGCCTGCTTATTGTTTTGTTCTCACATACCCGTTTTTTCCACAAAAATACCAAAAATTTTAAATTTTTAGTCATATATATAAAAAAAAAAAGTGTTAAGACATGAATGTAGGTTTTCCGCTGGTAAGAATAAGAAAGTAATTTTTGATCTGATCGTACGTGTTGAG